>JAPQRN010021925.1:0-29690 GCA_037367275.1 Coranthus polyacanthus | reverse complement strand
CTACAGGAGGGCGGGCCCACGTCGCCAGTTCAGGCTGAGCCCGGCCGGGCCCCGTGGGCAAAGGCCCGGCCACCAGGTGCTCGCTTGCGAGCCCCAACCCCGGTGCAAAAAATGTACTTCCAACAATATAGCAAACTGACAAGACCACTGGTGTATCCATAAATGTATTATGGTACAGGACTTTTTCTGTAACTGTTGAATGGGGGAATAAATGCCATCTGCTTTTTGGCTTGGCTAATGTGTGGTATGCCTCCTTGCCTCCTGTTTGTTCCTTCCTAGATCCTATTCTTTTCTCTTGTCCATGTAGATGCTCCCCTCGGTTCCTTAATTAGTCCCTAATAATCCCTAATAATAACCCTATTTCTTATCATTGTTATATGGAATTTCAAATCATATGACTTCTGTAAATTGTTCTTGCTCAGGAAAATTGATTGCCCAACAGCTATCAGCTCCTCTAACTTGAATCTGACAAAACAAAAAAATTCATTATAGGCCCAGAGGACAAACAAACAGAGGACACCAATGTATTGGTCCTGTAGCAGCAAACGTTAAGTGAGCAAGTTGACACATTTTCCCTCACAAACAATAAAGCTTTCTTTTTTTTAGAATCAAAACACCTAGGAGTTTTCTTCAACCAACATATGAACTTTGAGAGACACATATCCTACAAATCCTATTTCTTTCAATTAACAAATATTTCCAAATAATGTTATCCTCTCAAGATCTTGAAAGAATCATCTTTTTGTTTCTTCTTGTTTGAATTATTTCAACTCACTCTTCTCTTCCCTGAGCCACTCCTCAGTGTCTCAGCTACAGTTGGTCCAAAGTGTAACTGCCAGTCTTTTAACTAAAAGACATTGTAGGGCATGCATTACACCAACTTCCATTGGCTACCCATTGAGTGTATGATTTCATTTTGAAATTCTTTTAATGACTTACAAAGCATGGCTGAGATCTATGGAACAAGTCCTTTTGGGCATCCTGAAATCTAGGCTTTGAAGCACAGGTGACTATGTATGCCATAGCTTGTACGTACGAATATGTTGCTCTTTTAGCATAAATAACATTGTAGGTCAGGTACTGGTTGCTGTGTTGCTTGACACTGTATGCATAAAATGGGTCTCTGAACCAAAGCTTTGATTAAACTTGGTTAAACGATTCCGTGGTCTTGTCATTGTGATGTCTTCATCTCTTGATACCTCAATAACAGGAACTGTCTTCCCCAGTCAGTTCAGAGTTCACCTATGTGGTTTTTAGTGTTTATATTGTTGTATGTTTTATTGTTTGTTTGTTTTTTATTTTTTATATATTATATTTGCTGTTTTTAACTTTCTATTTTACATTTTATTGAATATTTGCACTGTGAAGCAACTTGTAACTCTGATTTTGAAAGGTGCTCAATATATAAAGTTTACTTGCTTTGTTATTATATGTCTGTGTCTTCCGGTCTGGGCAGGGATAAAGAGAAAATGAGTGGTGGGTACATTGTGGTAGATCCAGTGCTCAGGGTCGGACTCAACGATGACATCCTCCAACTGGACTGCATCACCAGCCAGACATACCTGGCTCAATGCCTCGGCCCAGTAGACAAATGGCTCGACAGACTCAGGATTGCAAAGGAGACTGGTAAGTGGGTCAGCGTGACAAACCACTGAGCTGGGACAGACAGCACAATTTTCTGAAAACACAAGTTTTTCTGTATCATCAACGCAGATATTCCTATTAGCTGTTTATTTTCTTTGGGGTCAAATTTACAAATCATGTTGAGTTGATAGAAATGCAATTATATAATGGGCTGCTAAGACAAAGATAATGACTATGTAAATCCAGTGAATATAATATTACATTACATTACAGATGACAAAAGCTGAAAAGCAAAATCATTTATCTGTCAATTCTATTGCAGTTGAATACAACTATGGACTAAGGCACTTCTTTAATTTTTATCTTTAATTTTGTGTTTTAGTCACCATTTTATCGTATGTTTTACCCATTATCATCTTTTCTTGACTCTTTTAGAGTAACTTAAAGGTTCAGTGTGTAATATTAAGTGGCATCTAGCAGTGAAGTTGCAAATTGAAATATATTATATTCCATTTCTGTAATTAGATCCTCCTTAATCTACCCTCTAAATCTTAGGAGCTGCCATGTTCATTCATTCATTCTTTCATTCATTCATGTACATTCAATGAGACACTGAATATAGTTCCAGAAGTAAATCATGTGTGAATATTGTGCACAGCTCATTGTTTTGGACTTTTGGTCTCATCGCAGTCATCTGCCTTGTAAGTCTGCAAACGGACTGCTGTGATGGACAATTAGTGTCTCTCAAAGAATACGTGCTATGCAAAGTGCAACATGTTACTTTACAATATGTTTTGTCTACTTACTTGTTTTGTTCTGTATAGGCTACAACATGATCCACTTCACCCCGCTGCAGAAGCTCAGTGTGTCTGGCTCCTGTTACTCTGTGGCTGATCAGCTCCAGCTGAACACTGACTTCTCACCTGATGGAAAGCAGTGCACATGGAGAGACATTGCTAATGTGGTGGACATACTGAGGAAAGAGTGGAACATGGTCTGCACCACTGATGTGGTCTATAACCACACAGGTACAGTCCTGCTCAAAGAACAGCATTTTCAAAATATGAAGCAGAAAGAGAGAAGAAACACAGCAACAAACAACAAGCCTATATCTGTTCTAAATGCATAGTTTTTAGTCTTTTGAGGACATGTTACAAGGACTGAACTGGAAATGTGAATTAAGTTTAATATAGTTGTCAATCACTTAAAATACTTAATTGTCATTAATTTGACTTTGGTGTTTCAACATGCTAGTTTGGATCTAAACTAATCATTTGAGACAACGGTTCTGTGAGGTAAAGTTGCTGTTTTTGGAGTAGGAGTCTGGTGTTTCCTTCAGTGTATTGTGGCTGTTATCGTGGATGTAGGCAGCTTAACAATAAAATTAGAAGATTAAAAGATTATAAAAAAAAATTAAGAAAAAAATTATAAGAAATAATCGGCTTCCAGCACAAAAAAGACGAGAAGTTCACAAGCACGTGCAAATACTGAATATTCCATATTGAACCTATTTGGAAATAAAAGTAAATTCTTTAGCCAACATGTAATTTTTTTTCTATTATATTTTCTTATAATTTAGTATCACACACTTTTTCTAGCTTTAGTTAACCAAAATACATTTCTAGGGTAGTTTTGCTGTAGTTTAATTTCTTCTGGTGTGAAGTAGTTGGTAGTCTAAGGTTTCAAGGTAGTTTCCCCCAACACTGCCTATTTATGTCTGTAATTGCAGTGACTCAGTACCACAGTGTGACGAGGGACAGGGATAGTGACAATGTTGTGGTGGAAAGAAGTCACAGCTGTTGGCATTTCCAGCAGGCAGCTGTGGCTATTGCATCACCTTCTCAGTTTTCTCTCTGACATTTAGTCCCCATTCATGCAGAAGGTCATGTAGACAGACTGCTAATGACAACATGGTGCATTTTGTTAGGACATGCTGCTCTACTTCAGATACAAACTTACCCTCTTGGGTCTTCATTTTCAGATTCTACAGCTCCATGCAACTGCTGTGTATGGAGCCTTGATATTTCAGACTTTTGCTATCAATGTTATTTGAATTCTTGAATCTGAATGCTTTTTTTAATGAAATGGTTCACATTAAAACCTGCCATTTTGAGGCCTTGAATTTGGCATTTTGACCAGCACCATCTTGGTGTTTTGGAAACAGAAGTTCCCATATTTTAATAATGGGCCTGAGGAAGTGCAAAGGATGAAACCATGCATTATTTTGAACTAGAAATGAGACCTCCGCTCAGATTTGACAACAATTCCACCAGTGGCCACTACTTAAATAAATCCCCTGCTGCACAAAAAGCATTTTCCCCATACACCACAATGATAAAAGAGACATCTGTAAAACTGCCGACAGGACACCTACAACTGCAAAAAAATTTGGGCAAGACTCTTTATATTAGCAGTTTTTATAATATTATAACATAAATGTTTTAAATTGTCTAAACACCCAAAAAATAGATCTGTGACATCACCGCACTATACAATGTGAGCAGCCAATCTGAGCAGGACGGTGCAGACAGGGCCGTTAGTCTACATGCGCAGCAGTGGGTAAAGCGCTAGTCGCATCACATGCAGTCGCACTAGTCCGCATGTGCAATGAACTGCATAATGTAGAAGTAACATGGAAGCCAGAAACACGTTTTGGCTTAAGCACTAATGAGGAGCTTACCATTGGGACAAATTGTCGCCATTTTTGGGTCCAGAATCCAGCACTAATAATGCATCCATGGGTAAAACTCACCTAGCTAATGCTAATGTTGTACCCCTGAAGTACAAGTGGTTTAAAAAAACCACAAGTGTGATTTGAAAAGGGTTTCCTCTAAAAACAGCGTGTTTTTTAATCGTAAGACAACACGGAAGTCAACACATTTTTCTGTAAGTAGGCGGAGACCTCACTAATCAAAACAGATAAATACAGCAAGACTGGTTCAGTAGATCAAGGCCAACCCAGTAGATCACAGACCAATACATCCTGTTTTAATTTTACAAAGAGTTAAACAATAGAAAATAAACAAGCAATATGAAATTAAACAATTCCTTTTAGACATTTAACCACGTACTTACGTGTAGCTTTCCACTTATTTTAACAGATTTTAACAAGCAAGTTTTAACTGTCTTTTCCTATTTTAAACATTTTTATGACTGTTCTGTCAATTCTATGAACCTTTTTATCAACCAGTTTTTTGGGCTTATAAAAGAATAGCCTTACATATTGACAAAGTATGAATTTACATTTTAACCATCCTTTGATGGTTAAAATTGATTTTCATGTCTTTTACCCTGTTGCACTTTCATTTTAAACACCACCAAGTAATTTCAGCTACTTTACAAATGTTAACACATAGAGTTGTGTGTGATAACAGTCAAATATGTGTAATGTATAAACACACTTATTAGCAGATTAGCTCACAGACCATATAATGCAGCACCAAATTAGTGTTAACCTAACTAATGTAGTTATTTAGCTAATATTCATTAACAGGCCAAGTATTGTAATTAAGTAGCAGTAAACATCATGACAGAACCCTCTCATGGTCTTGTTAGTGTAACTTCTCAAGGAAAAAAAACTGTTTCATTCAATAAACATAATCTCCAAGAGTCTGACTCAGCAGCCGAGCTAGCTGTCAATCAATAAAACCACACGGCAGACATGGACAGCACCCACCTGTCACTCAAAGTGGTCACACCCTTAATTTAAATGGTGAGCTTAGCGCAACCTCTTAGAAAATACAGCATGCTCACTTGTATGAGACATTCAACTGAATATAGATTTTAGATCATCCAAGAGTGTGTGATTGTGTGTCTCTATGACAAGTCAGCCTACATATATTTATCATTTTTCACCCTCCAGCGGCAGACAGTGAGTGGATCCAGCTCCATCCTGAATGTGGTTACAACCTGGTCAATTCTCCTCATTTGAAACCAGCGTGGGTCCTCGACAGAGCTCTTTGGCACCTGAGCTGTGATGTGGCTGATGGGAAATATGCTCAACAAGGGATACCAGCGCACATTGAAAATGAACATCACATAAATGTGAGTCTTTGTCTTCTGCACACTGAAGACAAAACTGATCTGTACGTACCTCCTCTGTGGCTCCTGCTGTCTAGACGAGGCAAAACGACACCTTTGTGAATTTTATCAATGTCAATGTTTATGAATGAATAACATGTTTCATATCAACAACTACAGTATTTTTTTTTCTGGTGACTGGGTTGAGTGCTCTTTATGAAATTAAGATAGTCATGAGTCATACTTCCAACTACTGGGATATATTGCAGTTTATTAAGAGTGGTTTATATGCACCCAAATATGAAAAAAATGTTTGGTTTTACTGTAGACTGTATATAAAGATGGACACTATGATGCAATTTCCTCCCAGTGAGTAAAAATGAAGCTAAAATCTGGCAGTCACAGAAGCTGCCATGTTGCTTGTGTGACGGAATTTGGAACCATGTGTGTCTGTCGGCTGTGATCTGATGCATCTGACAGATTCTGGGCCATGATTGATCATTACAGCTGTCAATGACCCATTTTTAACATCAAATTCATCTTAACTTTAAAACAAACTTATCAGAAAGATGACAATTTAAATACAAATCAGTATAAGAAGTCTAACTAAGAGAACCAAGATAAGGGAAAAATGTTTCGGATGTGTACTTTGAGTTTTTAGTTTGGTGGAAGACCTATACTGCAGCCAGCACCCTTGGGAGATTGACATGTTTTGGCTTTTCACAAGTGCTCTGACGGTGTACATCTTTTTATACAGTCTATGGGTTTTACCTGCATTTATTTCAAGCACCACTTTCCTCACACGACTGCTAAGAATGCAGACATTCATATTGATTCCTTGCAGAATTTTTGGGTCTGCAAGGGGTCTTGAATTCAAATTCAAAAGGTCAGGAGTCCAAAAGAATGTGATCTTGATGAGTTCAGGTCAGCTGTACCACGGTCCAGATTAAACAGTTCTCTATCTTGGGGAATCCTTCCATGGTGAAGGTGACCTGAGTAAGTGTATGTGTATGTGCAGGCTCTGTGGGCTGTCCTGTGGCAGCGGGTCTTTTCCACACTCAGGCTGTGGGAGTTTCTGCAGGTCAGCGTGGACAGAGCTGTGGAGCAGTTCAGACAGCTGCTGCAGGCTGGTGAGACACTACTCATGACACTTTAGGACTCATCAATAGTGTGTGTCTGTCAGTAAATCTCTTTGTCTTTTTGCATATTTCTATGTTGAATTTGGCTTTGTGCTTTCAATGGCTAATTTTTATTTGTTGGAAGGCATTATAATTTGGTCCACTTGGGACAAAAGATATCAGAAACCTTGTCCAACCTTTTCTGCTACATTTCTCCAAGCAATGTTAATTGTTGAGTCAATATCTGCCCATCTTTGATTTCAGATGGATTAGCACTTATTGTGAAGCTAATTAATTTCTTCCACTATTATGGCATTCAGACAGTTTCTTTCCTCTGTTCTGCTCTCTGTTTAACTGTGTTTGTGTGCATTCAGGTGGTTTGGGAGTCAGGTCCAATTCAGAGTGTAAGAAGCAGCTGAACATGTTGCAGGACCCTGAGAAGAAACGCTTTGGAACCACAGTGGACATGAACTGTGCCCTGGCCATGTTCACACCCCACAGGTGACTGTTTCGATATGTTGCTTTGGCATGCTAAAAATCACATGACCACTATAACTGAGGCATCATTACGTCATACTAGGGATGCTTCAAAGGACAACACTGAACAAAAATCTTTCTAGACTTGCAAAATGGCAACTTCATTTGCCTGTGACATTATGTTGTGAGGGGGTGTTCTGCAAAGCTGGACAGGTCTTGAGCCAAAAGAGGAATAGATTGACACCCAACACAGTGGAGATTATTCTCTTTTCTTTTTTTATTTTGAATACAAATCTTTAAGACCTCAGCATGCACAAATCAACACAACACAAATCATCACCAACAGTTTCCACTTTACTCCTTTGTCATTTGTTAAAAAAAGCCTTGAACATAGCCTTTATTGAACACCTGATCAAAGATGAAATGGTGAGACACCATCACATTTTGTTAAAGGAGTCAATGGAAATGAAGTGTTTCTGAATAGGGTCCAACCAGTTAGCATGTTTCCTTACATTAGTCCCAAGCCAAACACTCATCTCTACAACAACAATTTTTCTCTACAAAAATGATTCATTTGTTATTATGCTGTGTTTAAAGCTTCTTTGTGGCATATTTAATGTTCTCTGATTTTTACTTGTCTGTAATGAACTGCTATGAAGGCTTGTCATGTATCACGTGTCGTGTTCTCTCTTTTTTCCTCTCTCTGTTGCCAGTATGGGTCCATCAAACGTCCAGGAGAGTTGTGACAGTTTTAGAAGGAAACTGGATGAGCTGAACTCTCAGATGTACAAGGAGATGCAGCACCATGCAGAACAGGTGTGTGTATGTGTGAGAGACCTGAACAGGACAACAGATTTTGTTTCAGTGCTCACATTTTGCAACCCACTGCTGTTTTTTTTCTCAGGCAATTAACTGCATTGTGGGAACTGTAGTTTATGAGCGTCTTGCTGATCAGGGACCTAAGCTGGGTCCAGTCACAAGGAAACACCTCCTCTGTCCCAGGTAACTTCTCCAGCCCTCTGACTTGCATAAATACATAAATAAAGATCAATAAATCATTTCATTACCTCAATGTTTTGAGATTAAATTATGCCTGATACCTTATATTGGCTGTACATAGAGTATCAGGTTCTGGCTTCGAATAAAAAAGGTTTAAATGCATTAAACGATACCATATATATTCAGATATGTTTTCATTTCAAATCTTCTGAAACCATGTTATTTAAAGTGTCAAAATATTATGTTTTGCACCCATCTGACCATGACTACAGGTTGGAAAACTTCTTTGAATTCACTCTAATTCTATTCAAATTTGTTTTATTTTCTAATATATTTACAGTATAAATTTGACCAGATTTTTGTGATTTACTGGAAAAATAAGCCTTTTATTTACATTTAAGAAGGTGACTGTGACCTTATAGAATAGAAATATGAGATTGTACAGTATTTACAATGGCTAAAAATAAATGAGAATACTTTGTTTCTAAACATTTTAGTTTATTATATTAATATCAAACATGTTAATAATTAATTGATTTTAAGGTAAATTACAATCGCACCACGTGGCATATTTCAAGACCACAACCAGATTGGCACCCTAGATGAAAAAAACTCTAAAATCAATCAAAATCAATCAGTGACTCACTGACTCATAAATGAGACAAGAAAAGCAAATGGAGAATATGGAGAAATATAGAGGACCTATATTTGAAAACAAGAGATTCATACTGTAATTTGTGCCCGTCAAAGAAACAATTATTTTTACAGGTCTCACTGTTGTTCCAAGCCTTTTCATTATAGTCAGTGAGTGTGACTGTACTTCCCTTCTCACAGGTATTTTACCTTTCCATTTGAAGAGATGACCTTAGATGAAGAAATGCAGCTCATGGAGCAGAGAGAGAAGGCATGTTACTTCTTGGCTTATGATGGCTCTGTGAAAGGAAATGACCCACTCAGGAACCTCGCTGAACCAGGTTAAGTTTATGATGATGTCCCTTTCAAGCCACACTGAAGCATGACTACCTGTCCTCCCCTGGTCTCCTGCCAAATCATCAGGCTTCCTACTAGAATTGCTCCTAGTGATGCAGAAAATCCCCAGAAAATCAACCTTAAAGTCAAGGCTATATCCTGGCAAAGATAAAACTTACTTACAAAGTAGGCTTATCTTAACTGTTCAGAGAGCTCCTAAGATGAAAAAGTGTTCAGAGTAAGAGGAGGACCTTAAAGAAGCTTCTCTTAAGCAGAAGAGAAAATGGTAAAAAGACGAGAAATATTCTCCAAACACTGAATGAAACACTGTGGTCAACTACCAACAATCACAGAAAGTTATGAGAGCATTTTTCCACCTATTAATATCAAATATGGAATGGTAAACATAAGCAAATAAGTTTTCGATCATGTGGTTCCCACATAAGGCCAGCACCAGACACTTAGAACAGCTCTGTCAATTTAACATCTTTTTCAAGTCACAAATACTTAGATCAACTCTTGAAAGATATAAAACAAAAACATTTGATAAATTTGGGGCATTTGCAATCCATATAGCACTCCCTGCTGTATTTCAATGACTAAAAACAAAGTCCCTTTAGAGGTTCACTTTAATAATGTTTACATCTAGTAGGTTATATCTGTGGAGAATCTCTCCTCTATCACTGCTGTGAGATCAAAGTGGGCAAAGTACAGACAGTTATATGTATTTCACATCTGGATAGGTTAATAATAATGCTGCCATTATATGCCATTAGCATTAATAATGCTAATCACTTCTGACCCTCTGTCAGTGTGTGGTTGTGTATTTACCAGCAGAGACCCTGCCCTGTGCCTGGATTTTTTATTTTCCTCTTTTTGTTGTGTTTGGGATGTTTCTGGGTGTTGACTTTCAGGCGTGTTCAGTTGTGTTTGTACCTCCAGCAAATCAATAACAGCATCACACAGCACTGAGTCTATGTACTGTTTTTGTTAGGAAAATTATACATATTTTGCATTAAAGTCATGTCATATCTGCCTCATTCATTTTATTTATAGACTCATACAGTTTTTTTTAAGGAAATTGTCACTAATTTGCCCGTAAATATACAAAGCCCATTATTGAAATGTTACGCAGTGAGAGGATGTCATTAAATAATCAAACAATCATAAAGCATGTGTAAATAATGAGAAAATGTACTACACTGTACTATAATAATTATATGGTGGTGTATTATTAATGATGATTGGAATGTTCCTAAGATTAATTAGGCTGTAGGAGGCACTGTTAGTTTCACTCAACTGGTCTTTTACAGGTAAATGTATACAATTATTATGATTAATTAAAATAATCACTATTTCAAATAATTGCGATATGATGATTGGTAAAAACATTTTTCCAGTGTCACGAGAACTGTCTCTACAGTTCAAATGAGCCACCATTGACAGTCGGAGCTGCTGTGGAGGAAGGATTAGTGTGATTTGTATACAGTTGTATCTCCCGCACACATTTACACTTACCTGATTAAAGGCAATTCAGCACTGGTTGAATAAATAACATTATGAATTAAAAGAGATATTTATTCTATACTGCTTTTTATCCTCTCTTTTTGTGTACAGGGTCAGATGTGTACCTGCATAGGGAACTGCTCTGTCAGAGCGACACAATAAAACTGCGTTATGGAGAGAAACCTGAGGACTGTCCTTATCTTTGGACTCATATGAAGAGATATACAGAGATCACTGCCAAGATCTTCTCTGGTGTACGCCTGCTGAACTGCCACTCCACCCCTCTGAATGTGACTGAGGTAAAGCAGCCCCTTGGACTGTTCCAATTCAACCACAGCAGGCTAAACACCATCCTGTTCAGTGTATTGAAAAAATCTCTTTTTGCATTTACGTAGAATGCACTCTGTCCAACACTTTAGCAGTATTGGACAGAGTCCAGGTTAACTGTTGTGTACTGTATGTGTTGGTCCCTGTAGGCAATGCTTGCAGAAGCCAGAGCCATCAGGCCTAACCTCTATGTGATAGCTGACAGTCAGCTTACTGACAATGTCTTTGTAAGCCGCCTGGGAATCACCAATTTGGTACGAGGTACTGACACCGGCCTACCGTCACGCCTCACTTTGCTCTGATCTGCTGGAAAACTGAAACCATGCATGATAAGTCTTGAGGATTGTGAAAAACTGCACTGATGTGTTTGGACAAACAGGGACACTAAACCTCTTCTTAATTTTCTCTTCATTAGTGATGGACTGGGATCAAAAAACAGCCCTGGCATTTGACAACAGACTGGCTCTATTTTCAAGCCCTTCACCAACCCTGCCCAAATGTTAACATAAAAACATGAGATAAAAATGTACAGACTGAATTAATGGAGACATTCACAATACACAACGCACACTCCAGCGACACAAATTCTAATGACTACAGTCATTGATGTATGCCAACACTGATTTAACACATTCTGAGAGTGGTAGAGCACAAGGTGCTACGTGATACTCTCCACTAAAGGCACATTCAGCACAAATACATACTGTAAATTTGACATTTCATTTCATTTAATTTCAACTTTCAGAATAATACATCAGCCTCACCAAAACATGTAAAGAGCACTGCGCAGCTACAGTGCAGATTACAACAGTTTCACAAGACTAGGAAAAGTTCACTTAATACATCTGTGCAGGCAATGCTGACATAATGTTACATTAAATTTCTGCCCTCACTTGACCTTTGCACTCACTTGACCTTGAACACTCGATGTAAAATGATACATCAAACACTGAGGGGATCATGGGAGAAATGTATTTATTAAGAGGTAATATTGGGCTGATGTCACATGTTTTAGGCTTCATCAAGAATTTTTAAGAAAAGCCTTTATTATACTGTGTATAATATAATGTTACATATATGGTTATTATAATTATTATTATTATCATCAATGTTATACAATACTATGATGACCCATCTTGAGCGACCCAAATGGCCACAGTCGTGTGGCCCTTCTTGCATTTGCCCAATTTCCAGATGGCCTATCTAACATTCCTTTTTTCCTTTTTAATTGCACATTGACATGCGTGCTTCCTACTATCCCTGTTTTTCCTACATGTCATTTGAAAAGTGCTCTTCTGCTTGCACATACAGTATATCTAATACATCTTTAATGCATCTTGGCACTGTTGGTTGTGTTTGGTGTGTTTTGGACTGGCCTGGCTCAGCATGGCACAGTCTGGTCTTACAGTAAATGTTCAGTTAGGCTTTTTCTCTGATACCATACCTGTATGTGATCACTAAATTGTTCATTACCAAAATGATGAGCCCAGTCAGCACACAGCATGACTGGAACTGACACTGCAGGAATATGAGCTCCTGGTGTCCGGGCTCCCCTCAGCAGTGGCGGTGCAAATCTGCACAACCCTATCACTTTCACACACACCTGACAGTCCACTTACCGCAACTGCCAGTCTATCCACTAGGGCACCAGGTTCGGCACCATCTTTTACAATTGTGGATGTCAGCCAGGGAAGAGTGGTGGCAGAATCTGAGACCACAGCCTGCAATAGTAGCAAGGGAAGTCTGCATATCCCAGATATGCTTGGAGTGAGCCAAAGCGACTGATATAGAGCTATCAATCAGCTTGTCCTTGTCTCGGATTTTACTTTCAAGCCATTTGTTATTGCCTTCCAGTTTCTGGTGAGTCAGACTGCAGTTCTCACACACAGGCATACTGTTAATAAAAGGTCTCCACCAATCTTTATCGTTACGACCTTAAGTCGTTAACCTTAAGTTAACCTTAAGTTTTTGAAGTTGCCACTTAGTTAGAATAATTAGATTGCATGTAAGAAAAAGTCTGTCAGGATCTGTGGTAGTCTCACCCAGAAAATTTTAAATGTCCCCCATGTGGAAGTGACATTTTGAATTAAGTGCCATGGTGGTTTTGCAAAGCTTAGCTTAACCTAGCCAAACAGTAGTCTGATCAGTAGGAAACAGTGTGATCAGTTTCCTTCTGATCAGATTATTGGTGTAAAGGGGGGAACAGTTGGCAGGTGGTGAGACTGGAGGAAGCACATAGTGGTGTGTGCAGGAGAAGCAGCAGGGGGTTAAGGAAAGCAGGAAGCTCCAGCAGAGCTATGACACTATGCTCAAAGCAGACTTGAAATGTCTTGTGGAGGTGAGAGGCTCTGAATTGTGTGCATACTCCCCCCATGGGATGTGAGCTGACTCTAGGAGTTGGGGTTCTGGCTGATGTTGAGAGAGCATTCTGTCTGACTCCACAGCTCCTCCTGCGCATCCTTTAATTCAAATACCAGCCGTTATTAGCATTACTCAAGTCATAATAAATTTCAAGGCAAAGGCAATAAGAAACGTTGTACAGAGCTCTGGGTCAGGGTTCTACCCCTAACATCAACAAAGGGTGTCAGGGTGTGAAGTCTGACAAACTAGACCCAGTAATTATACACAAGAAGATGATAGGTGTGTTCTTGTCATTGGTGTCCGAGGTGGCACGATGTGTGGTATCGTTCTGTCATAGGTCCACATTAGAGTCACGCTGTCAATTGTTATCCTGGTTGACGCTCCTGGATGCTATCTGGACATTCTGTGCGGCCTTGTGATCTGGAATATCTGTTAGACGCAAAGCACACTCACACGTACGACATCCTGCTTCACAAAGTAGGTCACACACCAACAAGTTTTGTTTCTGCTATTTTGTTCTTGTATTTACTAAGTCTATTCTATTCTACGTATTGCATGAATTATGTAATAATCTTGATTATAAAGGTATGATTTCTTTACACTGACCATACAGTGAAGGGCATCCAGGTGATTATTTGCCGTCTCAGTCTGATCATTGGTTTATGGATGGAAGCCAGAAGACAGCTAAATCTATAAGGGTATAGAAGGCTTTACAAAACCAGAGGTAAATTGAGGTCCCCATGTCAGAGACCACAGAGGTGGGCAGATCATGTAATCTAAAACCATGTTGCACAAGCAGCTGAGCTATTTACTTAGCTGTGGGTAGTTAAGGTTAATGGAATGGAATGCGCAGACTTGGAAAAACGATCTTCAACAGCAAAGACTACTGTGTTACCCTAAGAGTCTGGGAGACCGGTGATGAAATCCAGGGCTATATGTGACCAGAGTTGCCGTGGAATGGGCAGTGTTGAAGATGTCCCGTTAGAGGACGGTTGGAGGGCTTCTTCTGGGTGCAGTTGGGACAGGCGCCCACATACTCCAACACATCCTTCTGCATGTCTGGCCACCAAAACCTGTGACAGTAAACAGACACTGGACAAAATCCGGAACAAGTAATACATACAAAGGGGCAGCATACCAAAGAGGCTGAAACACAAACAACAATCTAGCAAACAACATGGATGAACTGACTGGTAGTTTTCAGTGCAAACTAACAAGCAGCAGGTGTGTGGCAGAATGGCTGGCCTGGCAACTGATTGGTTGAGAGTAAATGCAAGGGGAATGCCACTGGGTGTGGACAGTGTAGTGGTAATGAGCATGAGTAGAAGAGTGTGTGCGGGAGAAGCATCAGGAAGGTGGGGGTTAAGGGGTGCAGGAAGCCCCAGCAGAGTCCCTGACAAGGACAAAGTTATTCCCAAATGTCAAATTTTACACATTGTGTACATTGACAACTGGCCTCAATTAAAGCTTCTCCGTTCACCTCCATTTTGATTAATCCATGGGTTGAGATGGTTATGTAGTTCAAATGTCAGCCTTCTAGCCCAAGGCAATGTGGAGATATTGACTATGACTATGGCCACTATTTGGGAGCACCCACATCCAATAAAAAGTTACACCCAAATGTCAAATTTTGTATTTTGTGCACTGTGACAACTTCTCCACTTGCCTTCATGTTGATATGTAAGTTAAAAGGGTCACGCAATCCAAATTTCAGACTTCTAGCCCAAGGCATTGTAGAATATTGACTATGTCATTTGGGACACTTGACAAAATGTCAAATTTTAGACTTTGTTCACTGTGACAACTGGCCACAATTAAAGCTTCACCACTTGCCTTCATGTTGCCTCCATTTAATCCTCAATATGTTTTGAGGGCCACACAGTTCAAATTTCACCCTTTCAGCCTATGGCATTAGAGAGATACTGACCATGAAATTTGGAACCCCTACCTTCAATGGGAAGGTGCTTAACAAATGTATTAGACCACCACCCAATGTAAGGTTTATACCACAGCTGCTCTAAATTAACAGTATTTGTAATGACCAAAATCATTTTTTTATGTTTCTATAATGGTTAATACATCAGTATGTAGAAGCTCTTTAACTGAAATGATATTTTTAATTCTAATATATAATTATTATTGTTATGAATTGCATTCCTGAACAGAAAAATTTGTTTTATTGATTGAATGTTATGCTTGATTATTTTTTGACTTCTCAGAGAAGCCCAGTGAGTCGGCTCAAATTTGGGTATGAAAAGGTGATTTCAGTTTGAAATTCCTCATTCTTCTTCAAAGTGGTAAAACATTGGGAGCTCATTGAAAATGAAAGAATTTGTATTAAAGCACTTAATTTGGTCTAATACATTTGTTAAGCACTGTACATACAAAGATATTATTATTAGTTCAGTGCAGCATTAAAAAAAGCAGAGGGAAGAAACCATCAGCCATTTATATTTGGAGGTCAAACTGACTGCACTTAAAAAGTTGCACTAGTCCCTCAGTGTGCAGAATATATGAGCTAACCTGGATGTTTCTAACTGACTGCTTGTGTTTGTAATCCACTGGACATTGTGAGTCCAATTTTGTTTTCACTAATAGAACCAATGTACAGAGATTTTAAATTTAGTGCGAAGTATGTGTTTCCTGACATTAGGGGTCTCTCAATCAAAACAATAGAAGATGACATCGTTGCTTGTGACCTTTCATCATAAAAGCCCTAAACACATTCACTGTGTAACTGCACCTAGTCACTTAGCATTTTACAAAGAGGTAACTCAGTAAATTAGCTTACTGTTTCATTGACATGACATTTAGATCCCATTTACCATCAGTATTAAAAATGCAATCTGTATCTGGACACAAATCTGGATAATAAACCATATGATCTTGCCTTTGTGTTTTTAATATCTTTAATGTTCTCCACGTTGAGATTGGCTCTCTTTGATGGCAAATCATGATATGATGTTTTTAGCAACACAATCTTGTTGTAATAAAACCTAATTTTAACTTCCTGAAGTCCATACACAATGCAAGACAGACTACCTCCAGATGTGGTCAGGCAGATCTGGTCATGATGTGTTTATACTTTGCAATAACATGGGTTTTTCCTGACCACAGATCACAATTTAATACGAGGTGTAAATGGGGTCTAGTCAATTTTAGATATTTTAATCCAGAAATGCTACATACTGTAGGTTTAAAACTTAATGTGTAAAATCCTATAGCTTTAAACAACAGGCTATTAGTTAAAGAGACAAATGGAGTGTGATTTTGTACCATAAGCAGAAAGACAAGCTATTTAAAAAAAAATAGCTTACAAATCTATCATGAGGTCACATTGTTACATTTTTACATTTTTACAGTAGATACAGTAGACAGAGGTGTCAATTTCTTTAGCTATAGTTCTGGATATAGAATCTGATGGAGCAGTCAACTGACACATGATGTTGGTGTGTTATATGGTCCACCTGGCTAGCCAGAGCAAATTTGCTCTGCTCTCATTCAAACAGATTGCCACTGAACCTGGATTGGGTCGAGCCAATCACATCCATTTACCTAATATTGGGTGGGTCAGATGTGGTTTGATACAATGACAGACCTATGACTGCTGCCTGTTCACCATTGACTTTTGTCTGTGACTGTTGCTCTGATTGGCCGTAGGCCTGTCCAATTGCATCCGGAGACATTTTGGTCTGAGCATGTTGATAACGCCCCTTGGAAATCAAAAATGAACTGAGAGGGCCCAGACTAATTCTTATTTAATAAATAGTCTGGCAGTGCCTGGCTATTGTAAACCTACTCCACCAACTTAAGTGAACCCAATTAAAAAAGCAAGACAAATACATTAAAGTTATTTATTTATTTTTGTAGAAGATTATCCAATCTTAATTACTTGTGTGAGGCAACAGTATGTAACACTCCAGGATTCATTTGGTGAGTTAGGTATCCGGATTACTGCAATCAGTGGGATGACAGTCAGGTGTGAGTCTGGGTGTCTCACTACCCTACAGAAGAGAAATCTGGCTCTGCACTATCAAAGTATGATACGAACAACACAGGTTTGTAGAAGTGTGCTCAAACAAAGGAGATTTCTGAAGTCCTTAGAAGAAGAATTGTTGATGCTCATCAGGCTATGAAGGGCTCTAGAAAAATGTCTAAAGAGTTTGGAATCGACTGCCTGGCAGATATTGTACAAATGGAGAAGATTCAATACTATTGTCAACACATCCTCATACAAGACATGAACACTAGTCTTCTGTGTTTAAGTCCACAGAGTTTATTTCACCTTATCCATTCCCATCTGCCTATTCGAAGGATTTCCTTTTTTTGTATGCACTAAGGGGTCGCCAAATTACAGCAAAAGACAAATAAACACCAGTCCTTTTAATCCTCTTCAAAACTCGACCAGTATTGTTATTTTTCTGTGAAGTTGGGCTGGTCACACCAATTTCTGAGGACACAGGTTTACTTTTACCACACACCAATATTTAAGAATGGATCATTTTTGTCTTGTTGTTTGTTTATGTGACTCTAAGTGACAATCTGATCCTATAGTGATGTCTAAAGGGTTCACAGGTCCATGTATATGTCCCTCAGATGTTGGGAGCACTGAACAGAGTCAGGAGGAGGGAGCATGGTGGTCCTGGTTTGGCAGGGAGCCTGTAGGGGCCTTTGTGCAACCCAGCCTTCGGCCACTGGCTCCAGATGTGGCTCACACCATGTTCATGGACACCCCAGACAACCAGAGCCCCATCCAGGTATGCTTCCATCCGATCTACAGATCCTACCACAACAGCTTACTGATATTTGTATTACTATTAATACTACTAATATTAAGGCTATTTCTCATGGTGGTGGACAGAGCAATCTTAAGATACTGCATAGATCAATAAGAGCAGAACATTTGTATTAATATTATCAAGTTGATCTGTGTTAACTGTTGTGTTGTTTCAGAAACATTCAGTGTATGACCTCCTACCCAGCTCTGCTCTGGTTTCTATGGCTTGCTGCGCTACAGGAAGCACCAGGCAACTGGATGAGTTGTTTCCTCATCAGGTCACATCACACTCACATACCAGCTCAAAGCTAAAAAAAATCTTAAAATTGTGTCTTCAGAGGATGTGAGCCACCATCTCAGTTGAACATCAGTTTATTTCTTATTTTGTTAAATGAAGACATTCTTAATTGTGGAGTAGGAAAAAGGTATTATTTGAAACATTCACTACATTTACATGCTCACTAATATTCCACTATTATTACAAATACAACTAAATTCTGATGGTGTAATGTAAACAGTATATTCCATTTGGACATTCTGTACTAGGCCTTTTTCTAAATTGAACATTTTGTGATTAAGGCAGTTTGAATATGCTGACATTGTTCTGGTTCGATCTATCTACTTTGTTCTGGAGGACTCTTTGGACATGTATATAACATATTCATAATCTGCGTCTCAGTTGGGGTTTTATCATAGTTTGTGACAAAGATCCTCTCTGATAGAGATGGATGCCTAAAAGAAGACTCCACATTTCTAGACAGAAGGAGAAAATTAAGACAGAGGATAACAAGTTGTTGACCTTTTCTAGAAGGTGGTTTAAGAAATGAAAAAGGGAGGCTATGTTTGCTTGATGGAAAATCTTACACCAGTGGAAAAGTTATATTTTTAATCAGTATGGCTGCATGTAACAAGAATATTATTGGAGTATTATTTTTCATTGACCATATTAACAGCTTATTAGGACTATTGTTTTTTTCAGAATTAGGGCAAGAACCAGAATATGTTGTGTGTGTCAGTGTTGCTTCCAATAAACTTATAAAAGCTCAAATTTCAGACTGTAGGCACCATTAACCACTGGTCATCATCTGGGAGTAGTCTGAGAATCCATTTGACATAAGAATTTTGCAATAAGCATAAGTTACTGTAATAGAGATCTTGTAGTGAGCATAAATAAGATAAGATGCTTTGATTCACTTAATGTTTTGTCAAACTTTAGACTTTAGCTTGTGGGTGAGAGAAAAGTAATGGGATTTTAGTGGCTCTGAGGCATGAATACCTACCATATCTTACTGGATGAGCTGACCGGAGGAAAATTATGTTTTCATGTGTTCAGGGACTAACCTTCAGTGTGTTGTTCAGATGTCAGCAGTGAAGGAGGATCATCACCATACCTGCTGGAACTCTGAGGCCCAAACATGTGACCAGATCAACCTGCACACTGGAATCTTGGCTGGGAGGTTGGCATTAAACAAACTGCACAGGGACCTGGCTGCAGAGGGCTTCACTCAGGTCTGCTCTGTCATCAATATACACTCACACCTTCACCTACAGTCCATACTGTCTGCTGTTGATTATTTGGGTAGTAAATCTGAACTGTGTGAAATCTCTACAGTTTGAATTTTCATTCACTTGTTCAATGTAGGGCTGACATATAGATACAGAGAACCATTCACTCTTACATTCACACCTACATGTAATTTAGAATATCCAGTGTTAAAGTGGCGTTATTTTTTGTGATCCCAGCAGGCATTTCAACATTTATTCACGGGCTAATCAATGTCATGCATCAAGGCTGAATCAAACTTGAAGTATATATTGATGTTGTAAAACAAATCAATGTTGATATTGTGATATTGTATCAATGAAGTTGATTCAACATGCAGTTCTTGTTAAAACAACATTCAACACTGATTTATAAATGTGTAGGGGGTGCACAGTTCTTTTGCGTGTTGTTTACAGAAGCTCTTGTAGTATAGAACATCTTTATTAAAGCTAGACCAACGCGTTTCGACTTGTGGCCTTCATCAGGCCCGTTAAAAGTTTGCACCAGAACCTTCAACTTTGTCACTACCTCAGCATGTTGTTACAGAAAATGAGCCAGTGAAACTCAATCTGGAAAAATAATTCACTGCCTCATTTTTCTTTATTGAAAATATTGGTCCGACAGTCCTGAATACCATGCAACAGTTAAGGAAGTGTGATGAAATGAGGTACAGGTTGACACTGCAATGTGCCAAGAAAAACAGGGCTAAAGAGTGCAAAGTCTTCCAGTTCAACCACTCCTTTCTCCTCAAGAAATATTTTACTAATCCACCACAGATAATACAGCAGATTTTTTTGTTATTATGCAACAAATTACCCACAATTACCACCACTACATATCTTTGTCAGTGGTTTCTGTTCAAAGGTAAAAAAAGCAATATGTACACAAGATGCATTTTTTGCGGCTGGTTTGTGGCTGAGAATGATTTACACTGCAAAAAAAGTAATTTCAAAAAAATAAGAAATCCTTGTTTCTGGGAAATTATATCTAACATGGCCTGATATCCCACCTCATATTTATCATATATTATAACATTTGCTTAGCCCAGTGGCAGATTTGTTTTGCTTTATACAAGAGAATTAGGTTGTATATAGCATATTTGATTTTTTTCAATTGAACTGTGTATGCCAACAAGGCGGAAATGTTCATGAGAATAAAAAAGCAGAAATCAAAGATGTCACAATTTAGTTTTCTATCTAGAATCCATCTGTTTCCTTGCACATACAGTAACTGCTTTTATGTTCCTATACCCAGTGTTTGAATAAATAAAAAATAATAATAAATAATCTGCTGACATGCATTCATCCATTTCTACCCCAGAAAACATCTTCTTCCACTGCCTATCATTGGTTTGTGTTACGTGTATAAAATCTACACTTGTGTTTGCCAGAAGCAAACAACAAGCAGCATCTGTGTTGTTAGTAAAATCTCAGCTGATGTGCCTATGTGCAATCTGGTGCTACATTAATTGTATTGCTTTTGGTAGATTGTGTGGGTCATTATTGAAATTAACTGGCTCTGTCTGTGTTCATAAATTTGTACCCACAAAACTGGCCGGTTCCATCAGTGCCTTTCCTGGGTTGCGGTCTCACCCGAGTAAATCTGGTTAGTAAATATGGCCTTAATTGATGTTGTTTGTATTTGTAAATCTTGTATTAAGGTGTCTGTGGAACAGCTGCCAAATGATGTGGTTGCAGTAACCAGACACTGTCCCATCAGCCATCAGTCAGTGGTGGCTGTGCTGCGGAGAGCGCTCAACAATCCAGAGGCACCCAGTTCTGGAGATGATGCACCACCTATGTTCATACCAGGTGACAGCACAACAAACATGCTGGTCCTGAAATGATCATCATGCTGGTCTTTAACTTGCTTCTTTTCCTCCTCATAGGTCAGATTAAGGAGGTGGTGTTAGAGGCTCAGATTGCTGTTAACTCCACACCAAGCAGAGAAGATGGCCTCCCAGAGTATAGTGTGGACATCAAAGAACACTTCTCGGTATAGAAGTTCAAACCCTGAACCATCATGTATCCACTGCTGAATTTCAATACAACTGTGTAACAAACCCCATTTCCAGAAATGTTGGGACATTTTCTGAAATGCAATAAAAACTAAAACCTGGGATTTGTCAGTTAACCTTTATTTAACTGAAAAAAGTTGAGACATAGGCAAAATAAGACTGAAGTGTGTGTGCTTGACTTGCCCACCTGCAGACCACATCTGAAAACAAATGAACAAATCACAGTTTTTAGTATTTATTTTATTTTCGAAAATGACCCAGTCTGGAAATGGGGTTTGCAATTAAACTGCCTGGGACCTAGTCTTTGGTGCACAAGCTATTGTGATAGAAATTTTGCTTGGTGAGATGCTGAAATAAAGATAGAGACAGAGTTGTATTTTGTGAGGTTTAATTCCTTACGGAATAGTCAGATAAGTATAAGGCAGTCTGCAGAGTATGAGACAAAAAACAAGAGGGCTCAGGCCTTTTTCTCGGCTGCTGAGGAGAGAAAAAATGCAACAGGAGTGTATTGTTTAGATAACAGTTGTAGCCCACCTGCGTACGAACTGTTTGTGCTGAGGAGTAACAAGTATAGGCTGATACAGAGAGGGAAAAAAATGTCAAGGTCATGCAAAACCCTTTTAATGCACAGCATGAGTCAAAAATTACACGTATTCATTTCCTGTATTATTTGAAGGATGGCTGAGAGTTTCTTTGTTATATCTTTCAAAATCATATTATTTCATTATTTAATCTTCCTAGTCATTAAGTATGTTATTTTTAAACACCATACATCATTGTTTTCATTTTCATCTTCCCATTCTTCATTTTAATTCATCAAGTTTACATACACGGATCAAAAATGAATGAATGACTGTATGTAAGTGTGAGTTAAATATACAATTCTAATGTCTTTGTGACAGTTGGTTTATTTCTGACTTTGTCACAGATATATACACAAATATTTATTAGCTAAAACAATTGCAAAATAAGACTTATGTGCATCAGCTGTGTTGAGTTGTGAAATGTCCGGGACTGCACAACATTGTGATCCTTTGTCCCACGTCCCAAATATTGACACAGTGTCCCACAATTTGATTTTGAAGGAAATACATGCATTCAAGCATATTAAAGTCAGGTTTACATTCAAATGTATCACAGATTTTAGCTGAATTTTCAGAAAATCTGCAAAAGAAAATGCAAATGTCCGTGCATTTCACACACTAATGTTGTATGTCAGTGATGTGAAGGTTCCTTTTGAAATGGAACAGGTTACAGATGAACTAGTTACTCTGTTCAGTATTGAATAAGCAATGCACATATTTTAGTTACTTCATCAGCATCATGCCACTTTTACATTTGATGACTTTGTGATTAATTTTCTTACTAATGTTTTTAACTGGACAATAAAGCTGATAAGTCCTATAAAAACAATTTAAACCAATGCAATACTGTTGACTTAGTGCATATTTGTTATTATTATTTGTTGTTTGTTGATTACTTAGTTTTTTTTCTTTTGTTCATTGTTCAGTTTGGTTGATTTTGATCTAATGTTATGAAAGCCAGTATATGCTTTCAAGCCATTAAATGAAAAGAGACGACATAAATGTAATGTCACATAAATTTAAAAAAAATATTTAAGATTATTATTTTATTTTTTCAACTTTCTTATTCTTTTTATTTTCAGCAGCAGGAGTAGAAAATGCCAGGTATTGTAGTAGTGTAGATCTGAGGAGGTAAAATGTACTTGTTGGAAAGACTTAATATCTAAAGGTACGTCTATCTCTCAGCATTGGTAACGTCCCACAAAAACATACTTTGTCCCACATTTAGCTTGTTACCCTACCTTAGACCCATGTTGTGTTAAAATGAGAGCTACAGTACATCTACAGGAGATTTTTGGTTTTGTTTGTGTTCATGGACATGCAGCAGCATAAAGCACAAAATAATTGGACAAAAAGGAAGATAGAAAAGAAGTTTTGCTAATAAATACATTTAAAGACATAGCATATGGAGAGATGTACCTTTAGAAATTCTATTATTGTCTGTACGAAGCAGTAACACAATATAATCGTCGTAAACATGGAAAATTCTGATATGTTACAAACAGTAAATACTCACTTTTAATTGTCTTCCAGCTGAAGGACAGTAAAGTGGTGAAAAAGGTAGACGTGCTGTTGAAAGACAACGGTGTGGTCCAGGAGGTGGTTTTTGAGAAGTTCCCACCAGGCTGTGTCATCATCTTCAGGTAGGCTACAGTACCGGGGCTTTGGCTAAACAAACAGTGTTATCTCTAGTTTGATAATATCAGTTTATCAGATGAATAAACATGAAGATAGCAGTATTTCCAGTCCAGTTGACTGGAAGTATGTCTGGTGTATTTTGGATCTTCTGACAGCTGCAGACATCAATGGTCTAAGTTAATATATGTGTTCCTCTGCAGGGTCACTTTGGAGTCCAGGTCACAGGAGCAGCTGGGGCTTCTGAAACACCACCTGATCCAGTTTAGTTCTCAGTACCAGATTGGCAGCTTGACTGAACACAACACCCCATCTATTCTCACTAAGCCACTGATGACGTGAGTGTGACATCACCATCAAAACTGGAACAAGAATAGCAATAATAGTCATCTGGAATCATAACATTGTTACAAGGGGTACAATAGTCTGATATCTCAACTTAATTTAGACAGTTCAGATGCTAATTTTGCCAGCTGCATTGGACTGTCAGAGCTTCTGTTTAGTGAAGAAAACATGTTTTTCCTGATAGACAGCTTGACTGTAGATGTGGTTAATAAGTTACACTAAAAAGACCATAAAATGATTTTGCCAATGTTTATTATTTTATTGTGTCAGTAAGCTAGCTTTTAGCATTAGCTCACCCATCACCCCTTGCACTCCCTGGCTTTGGGCATTTCTGACTCCAAAGAGCCAAAATGACAATGGCCAAAACATAACACTGCTGTCAAGATGGCAGTCCAAGAATCCAATGGGTGATGTCACAGTGGCTCTCCACTTTTCAAATATAGTTTATATGAACTACCCATAAATGTAGCATGACTCACAATAGGGACTCATGGTCAGGGAATGTGAAACGGCTATTTATTGGGGCAGATTTTTGGGTTGTCTGTTCATGCCACTGACTGGCCATGTGACTGATTCTTGTACATGAGTATGTCAGGTATGGCTTAATGGAAATTATTCAAATTAGATAGACTTTGTAGTCGTGTCATCCGATCTCCGGCCGCGTGTCTTAGACACTCGGGTGAAGAGAGGGGCAGAGCTGTCAACTGATCACCACCTGGTGGTGAGTTGGGTGCGCTGACAGGGGAGGAAGCCGGACACACTGGGCAGCATGGCCTTCAACTCCCACCTCTGGGAGAGCTTCTCGCAGA
Source organism: Coranthus polyacanthus (assembly GCA_037367275.1). NCBI lineage: Eukaryota > Metazoa > Chordata > Actinopteri > Kurtiformes > Apogonidae > Coranthus > Coranthus polyacanthus. The sequence continues at coordinate 4,619 of JAPQRN010021925.1, read as the reverse complement.
TCCCGGGGGAGGCTGGAGACATTGAGTCCAAGTGGACCATGTTCTCCGCCTCCATTGTTGAAGCTGCCATGCGGAGCTGTGGTCGCAGGGTCTCCGGTGCCTGTCGTGGCGGCAACCCCCGAACCCGGTGGTGGACACCATAAGTAAGGGATGCCGTCAAGCTGAAGAAGGAGTCTTATCGAGCATTGTTGGCTCTTGGGACTCCTGAGGCAGCTGACGGGTACTGGCAGGCCAAGCATGCTGCAGCCCAGGCTGTTGTGGAGGCAAACACTCGGAGGAGTTTGGGGAGGCCATGGAGGAGGACTATCGGTTGGCCCCAAAGAAATTCTGGCAAACCGTCTGGCGCCTCAGGAGGGGGAATCAGTTCTTCACCAACACTGTTTACAGTGGAGGTGGGGAGCTGTTGACCTCAACTGGGGGTGTTGTCGGGCGGTGGAAGGAATACTTCGAGGATCTCGTCAACCCCGATGCCAAGGAAGCAGAGGCTGGGTTCTCGGAGGTGGACGCATCCATCACCCAAGCTGAAGTCACTGAGGTAGTTGGAAAACTCCTCGGTGGCAGGGAGGCGGACTGGCAGACCGGGGTGGTGGTCCCTCTTTCAAGAAGGGGGACCGGAGGGTGTGTTCCAACTACAGGGGGGTCACACTCCTCAGCCTCCCTGGGAAAGTCTACTCCAGGGTACTGGAGAGGAGGATCCGGCCGATAGTCGAACCTCGGATCCAGGAGGAACAATGCGGTTTTCGTCCTGGTCGTGGAACACTGGACCAGCTCTATACCCTCCGTCGGGTGCTTGAGGGTTCATGAGAGTTTGCCCAACCAGTCCACATGTGCTTTGTGGATTTGGAGAAGGTGTTCGATCATGTCCCTCGTGGCATCCTCTGGGGGGTGCTCCGGAAGTAAGGGGTCCGGGGCCCTTTGTTAAGGGCAGTCCGGTCCCTGTATGACTGGAGCAGGAGTCTGATTCGTATTGCCGGCAGTAAGTCAGACCCGGTGCACATTGGTCACCGGTTCTGTTCATAACGTTTATGGACAGAATTTCTAGGCGCAGCCAGGGGCTGGAGGGGGTCTGGTTTGGGGACCACAGGATCTCGTCTCTGCTTTTTGCAGATGATGTGGTCCTGATGGCTTCATCGAACCTGGACCTTCAGCGTGCACTGGGGCGGTTTGCAGCCGAGTGTGAAGCGGCAGGGATGAGGATTAGCACCTCCAAATCCGAGGACATGGTTCTCCACCGGAAAAAAGTGGCTTGCCCTCTCCAGGTTGGTGGGGAGGTCCTGCCTCAAGTGGAGGAGTTTAAGTATCTTGGGGTCTTGTTCACAAGTGAGGGGAAGATGGAACGGGAGATTGACAGGCAGATTGATGCAGCGTCTGCAGTCATGCGGTTGCTGTATTGGTCCGTCTTGGTGAAGAGGGAGCTAAGCCGGAAGGTGAGGCTCTCGATTTATTGGTCAATCTACGTTCCTACTCTCACCTATGGTCATGAGCTTTGGGTAATGACCGAAAGAACGAGAAGAAGCTCCCACCGGAAGAGCTTGAGGAGGTGTCTGGGGTGAGGGAATCTGGACCTCCCTCCTGCTTAGACTGCTGCCTCCGCAACCCGGCCCCGGATAAGCGGTAGATAATGGATGGATGAGATGGACATTCATTTGGATTCAAAGATGAACTGATTATATTTTGGTGACCAATGTTCACTGTGACCTAACAAAACACATTTTGGCCATAATTCAAGAATTCATACACTGATCACACCTCCGTGTAATTGGATAAAATGATGACATTTTAAATCCAAAAGGTCAAAAGTGATATCATAATATTCTGCAAAAACCATACTCCATGATCCTATTCTCACTCCCAAATCGTCACGTACTGTCACTTGATCATGACCCCTTGGCGATTGTTTTCAAGGCCAAGTGAGACCACTACCTCATATGGATTTAAGAAATGTTTCCCAGATCGGAACTTCTCTCGCTCTGTAGATCTGTGAGAGAGACATATGTAAGTTTTATGGCAGTTCTGGTTTCTTATCTTTCTGGACATGGTCTTGGGGGTAAGAGAGGTGTGGAGTTCAGGTCTGGGCTGATAATGAATGCATTCTGCTGTTTCGTATTTGTCAGCTCTGAGGAGGTGTAAACACAAGACTTAGGAAAGAGTCAGAGTTTGTCTCCTGGACAATGGCAGCTGCAAAAATGTCCTTCTAAAATGTGTTGTAAGGTTCAGTATCATGTATTTCCTTTTGTGATATTTTGAGTTTTGTTTGAGTCTTTTGTTGGCCTATTTCCACTTCACCACAATGCCATGGGCTAGGAGGCTGAAAATTGAATGTGTGACACTCTCCAGGAACATAAGGATTTAAAAGGTGTCAACATGAAGGTGATCAGAGAAGCTTTACTTATTGCCAGTTGTGACAGTGCACCAAGTGTAAAGTTTGACATTTGGGTATGACTATATTGGATGTCAACATTACTAAAAGTCATGGTCAATATCTCTAAAATTCCCTGGGCTAGAAGGCTGAAATTTGAATGTGTGACTCTCAAACTAAAGATTAAACAGTATCGATATGAAGGTGATCAGAGAAGCTTTAACTATGGTCAGTTGTCACAGTGCACACACTTCTGGAATTTGGGTATAACATTGTATTGGACATCAGAGTTCTCAAATTTCACTGCTTTTCTACCTTGATGATGCTCAAAGTGCTTTACAATGTTTCACATTCACTCATTTGCACACACATTCACACAACAGTGAAACAGTCACTGGGAGCAACTTGGGGTTGAGTGTCTTGCTCAAGGACATGTGGACAGGGTCAAGGATCAAACTGCCAAATTTCTGGTTTGTGGATGACCCACTCTACCTCCTGAACCACAGCCACTCTGCATGTAAAACAGACAAATGAAGAGGAATACATCCAGTCTGAGCTACTGTGGAAACATGGTGGTGAAAGGTGACCTGCTCCCTCTGTACATATAAACATTTAATTCTCATTCTAAGGCAATGAAAACACAATGGTTCTTACTTTCAGGTGATTATACACTAAGGTAAATGTAGTTATGCATGTTATATTATATTTGTATAGTTAAAACCCTCTAAATCTTACACACTGGACCTTTTACACCTTTTTATTAAATTCCTACAAAGTCACTAAAGTTTACCACATATTTTATGACTCTGAACAGACATGGATGTATACTGACACTTGAAGTCATGTTACAATTTTAATTCATATCTGTAACAGTAAAATTAACTTAGAACATTATTCTTGGGGAATTCTGAGATGCTCAATACTTAGAAACAAACATTTCATTACCAAAAGAAAGTGAAGGTGTATGAGGTCAAGTACAGAGTTTTCCTGACAGTCTAAGTAATAAGCCATGTTACTGTTTTTGTACTATTTGAAGTATATGAATTACATCACATCTTTTGCACTTCATGAGCCATACATTAGCTTAGCCTGTCTCTGACTCTCATGTGATTTCCTCCTCCTCAGCATCATGTCCAGGTTGACGCTGGCTGACATAAACACATTGCTGTTCCGTTGTGATGCTGAGGAGAGGGAAGATGGAGGAGGATGCTATAACATTCCTTCATGGATGCCGCTAAACTATGGAGGCCTTCAAGGTAATAAAATTAAACTCAGTTAAAGCATCAAATGTTCAAAGTGTTCCTGCAGCTGGTATTATGTCTTTTTGTTAGGCCTGATGTCAGTAATGGCAGAAATTCGTCCTCAGAATGACCTCAGTCATCCTGTCTGTGACAACCTGAGGCAAGGACACTGGATGATGGATTATGTGTCCAACAGACTGCTGGCCAAGTGTGGGGCTCTGAGAGAGGTGAGTTACACCCAGATCAGCTGTCAGGACTGTCCAATGACTTTAACTGGAGAACTTGTATAACACACAGCTCAGTGGTTGATTTCAGTCAGTCTGCATCCAATATATTCAAACCACTCATCTATACATTAATTTAACAACAACCCAAACAATATGACACTGACACTTTCAGTGTGTTAAAATCTGTAGAGGTTGTAAAATAACTGACCCTAAGGACTGTATGGATGTTATTACCATGTCATTTAATACATACTGCCAACAACCAACTTATTGAGCCTTCACAGGGAACAAAGAGGTGGTCTCTGCTGGAATACTGATGCTCACCTTTGACCTACAGGTGGGCCTTTGGTTCCAGGCCATCTTCGTGTACCTTAAGCACATCCCCTGCTACCTGGTGCCATGCTATTTTGATGCTATCATCCAGGGAGCCTACACTACTGCTTTACAGGCAGCCTTCAAACACATGTCAAGGTCTTTGTTCTCTTTTAGGTGTCTGATCTAAACCCCATTTCCAGAAAACTTGGGACATATTCTAAAATATAATGAAAATTAAAATATGTGATTTGTTTATTTGTTTAAACATTTATTTAACTGACAAAAGTACAAAGAAAACGTGTTCAGTATATATTGTAAATATAGATAATTTTAATCAAAAATTGTTTAAAATTGTATATAATATACTGTACAAGTAACACTGTTATGTAAGATTCCACAGTTAATTCAATTCAATTTTATTTATATAGCCCAATATCACAAATCAAGATTTGCCTCAAAGGGCTTTACAGTCCGTAC
>JAPQRN010021924.1:15430-28500 GCA_037367275.1 Coranthus polyacanthus | reverse complement strand
ATTCTGCCATGTTGTGTAAGCTGATGAATTTTTAAAAACAGCAAAAGAACTTTGGCGCACTCAGAATTCAAAGTGCATTGAGCTATATGGCAGAGGGTGATGTTAGTGCGGAGGTAAAACCCCGTCCTGACCTTCAGACTGTTTGCGGTGACATTCTTTATATATGTTGACTGTTCCACCTCGTAACTCATATCTGTTTGAGCAGACACGTATAAACCTAATCTGTTCTTCAGGTTTTAAATCCTCATCTCTGTCTTTACGGACAAAAGCGCGTCACTTCTTCAAACACAGAAGCGCGTCACCTCTCCAAACACGCATTGTTTGTGTCCCAGTGTGGTTAAACTCTTTTGTCATTTCTGCATTTTTATGTGGTTTTCCACTTTAGCAACAGAGCTGCTTTCACATCTCCAGAAGTTTTGAATGAAGTTCAATAGAAATGTGGAATGGTTAGTAATAATTGGCTTAATTGTTGCTCCCACAGGCCTCGTTTTGGTGCAATTAGACAGAGTGATTTAAACGCCTGTATGGGACACATAGGCTGTAAAAGGTTTGGAGAGGTCATGAGTCATGGCCTTTTTTATTAGCACTGACAGAATATAAATTATGAAATGTGCATTTTGCATTTTACTTAGTTTACACGCTTGGTTGGGAACTACTTAACATTTTAACAGGTAAAATCATAAACGGTGAATTTATAAAAAAAAAAAAGCGTTTAAACTAGGAAAATACATTTGCCAAATTAGAAAAAAATGCATTTAATTAAAAGTAAAGTTCACTTTAAAGGCAAAGTATGTAACATTTTCCTTACAAAACACTACATAGACTCCTGAATCATCACGTCTGACCCTGTCAGTGTGTGGTGCTGTATTTACCTGCAGAGACCCTGCATTCTGCGTGCATTTACTATTTTCTTCTTGTTTTACTGTCAACCTTCAGGCAGTGAGTTTATGCTTCCAATCAATATCTGCATCAAGCACAATGTGTGGGCGGAACAATGTAAAAATGAAGCTACTCTGGTCTGTCTCTCCTCTTTCAACTCTTCTCACTTACTGAGCAGTTCTGTCTGAGAGACAAAACTCTGGGCAAAACACATTCACATCTTTCAGCCTATTGCCTCTAACAGACCAGAGTCTCTTACAGTCATATGGACCATATGACTGAACTGGTGCAAACTGCTGTCCCACAACCACAAAAACAAGATGTGCACAAAGAATATTCTATTAAAATATCCTAAAATAACATTTGAGAGAGAGCAGCAAGCTTCATATAAAATCTTCATTCTCAGGGTGATGGTGACTGATGAAAATTATCTTTGAATGAGTTTTAAATTGCTTAAAACTACGAAAGCAAAAGTTTAAAAAGTGAGAAGGATTGACTGCAGCAGGACTAAAATAGCCAAACCGCAGCAGTATTCTGTAAAATATACAACAGTCAAACAGATGAAAAATAGTTCACAAGAAAAGGTTTAAATATTATTCTGTTTGCAGCTCATAAAACAGATCCAGGCTTCGACTGTCTGTATAACCAAAATAAAGCTTTGGCTTCTTTTCTTGTTAAAGATAAGAACAGGGAAAAACTCTAGATCTAGAACATTCCTCACTCATGTTTCACCCTCAAAATATGCTAATGTTATTCATTTTTATGTCACAAGAGTTTGTCTTTAAACAGAATGTTTAAACCAAACATCACTCACACTCTGTGTTAAACCTTGCCTTTTCACACAGTGTGTGATAAATGAGCTGCGAGGCAGAAATTGGAAAAAATCGCTGAAGTGGAAACTGCTTTGACTTAATGTTGTAATATTTTAGGTAAACTTCAAGTATGAAAGAAAACCATTTTATGCATGGAAGCTTAGATTGAGTTTTTACATCATTACTCAATGTGAGCTGGTGTTTGATATGAATGAATATGTTTTAGTCATAATAAGCACCTTCATCCAAAGAGTTCTCATACCTGCTGCTTTTCTGTCTCATTGAACTTCGAGAGTTTCCTCTTCTTTGATAGAAATAAAAAAAAGGCAGGAGGGTCCCTGTGAAATTCAAAGATTTTTTTTCAGTCATGGTCTTGTCACAAATGAAAAATAACATCGATATGTCTGTGTGTTATTCAGTCACTTTGACCCCAGTACCTCTGTAAGTGTGAGATGAATGGACGGGCAGAAGAGAAATAGTGAAACTGAGGCAGTAAGTGAGTCGTGAATATGAAAATGTACGTGTAAAAAGTCAAACTACGCTCAGTCTTAGATGCATCATCATTCACAGAAAGCAAGTTAGCAAAAAAAAAACAACCCAAATAATACTTCTCTGCTAACCAAGACAAACAAAGTACTGGTCAGGACTGGTTAATGGCAAACGTTTTGCGTTACATTTTATCTAATAATAGAACAACTAACTCAACACACAAAGACATCAGCACATTCTAACTTTATCTCCTCCCATCAAACGTCTTTGTGGAATATTTCACCAACCAATTTCCCTTCAACCAGCATCATTTTGCCTCCCACAGAGTAATGGCTGAGCAATTATTGATTTGTTCTCTTGGTCTGCTTCTATGCATTCATATTGCAGAATGAAAATGTCCCAAAGTGCATTTCACATAATGGTGCATTTGACCTGCATCGATGAGATACATAATACGAACAAAATGACCTCTGAGAAGCAGAAGGACTAGCTTCTCCTTCTAAATGAGTCACTAATGAAGACTAATGTGTTTTAACCCTTTATTTAACCACAGTGAAGAACCAACACCGACACATATACCGCAATACCCATGTTCTTCAGGTGCTGTTGCCATGGAGAAGAGGCCTCAGTAGCACTTTACATTACAGCTCGGCAACAATATGGTAATAGTGGGGTAGTGGGGACACAACAAGATGAAAATGATTTAATTGAAGTCAAGAGAAGAGAGGAGACACAGAGAGGCTTATGTTGTTGCTGTCTTCCTGGTCATTTCACTTTTAAATACAGATCAGATCAGATTTAAAATCTTTTTTTTTCTTTTTCATGGTCCAAAAGGCATGAACTAAAATTTAAGAAATGGTTTGATTTTCATGTACTATTTCATATGACAAAAAGTAAAATAGCTAGAAAACAGTAAAAAGGACTTGTTTTTTTTTTTCATATTTCAAGACTGGATGTGGTCATTTATAATGCAAGAGCACCAACAGTGTGTGGAGGAAAAATAAAAGTTCTTGCTGCGTAATTGACCATGATTAATGGACATGGAGCAGCATGTTATTTTCTGAAAGAATAAAACTGTGTTTCTTAAGGAAGAAGACATGACTGCAGTCAAACATATTTGTTTTCTTACTGGGGGAGATAATAGAAAAAAAATAGAAGAAGACCAGAGGCTTTTTAAAACTTTGTAGTGAACACAATATTTGTGAAACGACATAAACAAAACCATATGAACCTGGAAAACAAGGCCGCTTATTGGATTTAAAAGTTGAAAATAAAAATAGAAAGTGCGGAAGGAAGATGTTGTCTGGGTCTATCCAGGTCTGTTGCTTGAAGCCACGGCTGAGAGGCAGAGCTTCTGAACGCATTCACTTTTATTACCTGAATCGATCCAAAAATAATTAGTGCCCAAAACAGAACTACTGTTTTATCACTTGCTCGTCTCTCACTGATCCAAATCAAATCAGAGGAAACCCAGACCTTTATGATGTCGAGGCAGAAAATAGAGTTTGGGCTGGACGACGGGGTCTGTATCTGCACAAATGTCAGAAAGTCTAAAAGGCAGACGGTCAGACGGTGAGTGGTATTTTACAGGTGGATACAAATCGCATTCAGAACTTACAGATGTAGAAGCCATTAACTCAAATCTGGATGTGTGTTTTCATAGCCTGCAATTCAGAATTTCGTTACCATGGTATTGTTTAGTTTTGTGTTTACCAAAATCAGTTACTGTGATTGATGTGTCCGCCTGCCTGATAACTTAGCCTTTTTCTTGGAGCTATAATGCAAAAAGCTTGCGTATCATCTGACCAGACAGAGCTGAAGCCAGACCGTGATGGAGCTGATCTGACTGGCTACACTGCAAAGGACGAGATAAACTGCAAATACGGAATTTCAAGAAAGTAAAAAAGCCTTGTTTATGGGAAATGAGTCCTGATATCCCAGCTAATATGAGCTAGATTTGACCAATAGCAAGCTAAAGCTATGCTATTTGCATAATATCCATTCTTTATTTCCACTTGCACAACTTCTCCATTTAACAAAGCTAAGTCAATCTTAAATCTGTGTTTTTATTGCTTATGGTCTTTCTGGATTGACTTTTCTTCTATTTTTGAGAACCCTACCCAACACAAAACTGCTTATCTCACTGGCTGATTGTGATACAAAAAAGATAAATATCAACTTTTTTATGTCTTCTCTTCATCCCACTTAGTTTAAACCTAACTTTTCAGCCCTGGCTGAGTCGCTTGGGCGAGGGTGACGTATTCTGGCTCATCCAGAGGGTGTATCTTGCACACTTAAACTCAAAAATGCTCACCTCTAAGTTTAATGCCTGTTTTCATATTAGAAATCAGTTGTTGTCTTTTTTTTGTTTTATCTTTATCTTTTTATCTTTATCTTCCTACTTCTCCCAAAAGCAGGACACTGGACCCTGAAAAGTCAATGTAAAACAATAAAAATAAAAAAGTACTACGTGGAACTCAAATGCAGAATAATTTGTGAAATATATTCTGCCTTTAACCCAGTTTCAGCTCAGCCAGACACCTCGAGTGTCAATTTACCAACATATGTGTGATGGCTAGACTGCATTGAGGAGCCGAGTGCCAATTTACAAAAACACTTGGAGCGAACACCCACCGAGATAGAAGAGAGTGCAGAAGCAGATAAATAAGAAGAAGAAGGATGAAAGAGCGAGAGCGTGGATTCAGCCAACACTGATGGCATGTAAGGCATTCATTCAAAGACCCAAAGAGAGAAAGATGCCAACAATACTCGACGAAACAAAGTCAGGAAAGATTTAACTTTTTATTGAGGGACACAGGGTCTGAGAACTTTTAGGGACATTATGTTTTTGTCTACTATGTCTATACTATTTCATATTTGGGGCATGTGAACTTCATATCCAGGATCATGTATCAGGGCAAGTAACTAAGTACAAATACTCCTTTACTGTACTTAAGTATCTGTACTTTACTTGAGCATTTATTTTTCAGACAGCTTTTATGTTTTACTACCTACATTTTATTACAAATATCTGTAACCCTTACATTTTCAAAAACCAAGCTTGCATTTGAGGTGAATTGTGTTTTTTGGGGTTTTTTTTGGCATCATTAAGAGTGATTTCAACCCAAATGGATTGGACAAAAACACACATAAAAGACTATCCCATGGTACATCCACCAGTGCACGTCACGCATCACAAATGTGACAAGACGAAAGCAGTGTAAAAGACACAATCGGGCGAAAATGACATGAAAGAGGAAAGAAAAAAAAGGCAACGAGATAAAAACTATGGACAAGATGCGCTGTGACTAGACGAAAAGGACATAAGAGACCTATCGGCATGAAAGCAATGTAAAAGATGCGACAAGATGACGACGACCTAAAAGATGTAACAAGAGGTACTAAGACAAAAATATGAAAAAAGCAGCACGAGGACAAAAACAGCGTAAAAAATGTGACAAGACGAAACAGACATGAAAGGGAGAAACTGGACGACAGAGAAAAGTCATCACAATGACTCAAGTCCTGCTGCTGAAATTAAAAATCGATTCGCAGTATAAGCTATTTACACACAAACAGCTGATAGAAATGTCCTTCAAAGGCCTTTTCTTTGAATGTGTGGACCAATGAAACACATAAAACACATTGCTTACCATTCTCATTTTTTTGAGTTGGTCCAGAGCTGACTCTTCATATTCAGCATCTTCATTTATGGAGTCTTTTCACATTGGCTTGTGTTTGACCAGCGGCCAAATGAATGATAGTGCTGTGCAGAGGACAGATAGGATACATAGTGTAATGACCGGAGATAATGAGGACTGAAAAGAAGAACTGTCTTAACGGAATGAAAGAGGGAATAAATTAAAGATGAATGACAAGTTGAATGGGCAGGGGAGGATAAAACATCAAGAAGAAAGGTATACAGGAAAGCAAGGTGTTGCAAATGAGGGAGGGAAAAGACAGCTCAACAATTCAAATTACGTTTATAAAGAACACAGAGTCCGGCGTGAGAGGAAGAAGAGGAGGAGAGATGTCAGCCAAATAAATTAATGTCCATGTTTTTAGCTCCTGCGTCTTCATTACTGACTCGGTTTGACCCATCGGTGCTCTGAAGAAAAGTGTGTTTGCTGCCTAATGATGACAATGCATGATATTACTGCAGATTGAGTTGAGAAAAAAAAAATCCAGCATAGAAATATGAGCTGAGGACAGAGCTTTGAATCAAAGGCCAAAGAACGATGAAGTGCATCTCATTCGGTTCAAAGTTGGTGAGAAATTTAATGTCGAAGGCATTCAGAACAAACGTTTTTGGACTTGAACACAGTGCTTAATCGCAGTCAACCTGACTTCAAAAATCACAACCATATGAGGCAGTTCATGAGGGCCTTGGTGCCTAAAGCATAGACTGTAAGGACGTGGTGACAGCATGCTTATAGAGAAAATGAGTTAAAGTGGATCCGTAAGAGTCACTAAAATCTGCAGAGTACCGTTAACACAACAACAGCCGTTGTGTTGTTTTGTTGTTTTCACATGCTTGAAAACAACAAAACAACTGAGAGCTATTTGATTGTGACGTGACGTGATTCCAGAGACACAAATTTGACTTTTACTTCATCAACCATTTTATTTACTTCTCTGACATATCAGTCTGAATAAAATGACATTCTGTAGTTTTAAGGATGCGTTGCATTTGACACATGAAATAGACTCAGACTTCAACCAATGTAGTTCTTATTCGCTCAGTTCCTATCCAATTATGTATTTAGTAGTAGTTGTTTTCTACTGTATCCTCTGTTCATGATAAAATACAGATTCATCCCAAATTACTGAGTTTAGATATCAATCTTTTAATATGAGAACATCCCCCCCTGATGAGGCTGACAAACACGGGGTCAATCACCCCCAAAACGATATATGTGCACAAAAATTGCGTACACAAAATACTGCAGATAACAAGTTTTCGAAATAACTCTTGCATTTGCTCAGTGACAATGTGGAAAAAAAAAAAAAAAAAAAGAATATTACAAAATGACAAAAGGAACGAGGGCATTATGTCCAAAAAGGGGCATCTCATTTTTTTATTTTTTATTTTTTGTGTTATGAATGATTTGTGATTCTTAATGTGCAATATCAACAAAAAAATAAAAAATAACAACAACCGCACTTTCAGAGCTGTCAGTGGCCGTGCGTCTATGCAGCCGCCAAGCTCTTGGAAAGAAAACTTACACTACAAGTACAATGAATCCTCATCAAAAAGAAGGAAAGAAAAATACATAGAAAAGACGAAAATACATAGTGGATAATCACAAACTCCTAAGACACGAGAGACAGCATCATTAATGATCAAAGTAACATTATATAAAAGTGGGGTTTAAGAGAAATCATAGCATTTCTGGCGCTTAAAGTCGGTTTATATATGTATATGTGATATATGTATCTGCTCCTTGTATTTGAACTGTAAATAAAGAATACAGAGTGAATGTATTTCAGCTGAAAGCAGAGAACTTGCTTTGTTCAGAGGCTGCCTGTTTGGTTCATATAACTGAGCCGGTCGAATCATGGATCAAAGCTGAAACAGAGGCAGAATGCGAGCGCTATGGAGGTAGGATTTGCGAAGAGACAGGGGAGTTTCTGGACGCGGGACAGAGGTTAAAAAATGAACATTTGTGCATTAAACATCAACAGCAAGAACAGATTAATGTCAGGTCTGAGACCCTGGTTTTTACAGATGTACAATAAAACACAACACTTCACGTAATTGTATTTTGTTAGTAGCGAGTATAGTTCATCTTGTTTAATGGATTCACACAATAACATGACTTCAAACAGAGCCAGTGAGCTGAACATTAAGTCGGATCAACAAGACATTTTTAACATATACAAGTGTTAAATGTTCAATGGTCTTACATTAGTCCTTCAAATGTAAACTAATAGTGCTGCAGCTTATAATAACAGCTTACTGGCATTTAATAGTCGCTAATTAGCACACATATAAAGTGCAGCTGAGGGTAATGAACCCAAAGGATCCTTCAAACTGAACAAGAATGGAGGGTTTTTGTGCAACTCTCTAATATGACATATTTTTTAAAGTAAAAGGAATCTTGTGGGGAAGAACACAACTTATTCAAAGTACAGCAGTAATGACACTCACTACAGTAGACAGTTATGCAGACAGACGTGTGTTTTTAAGATGTAACAAACTGATGCTTCCACATGGAAAACCTCCCCCTTTATGACGAATCCAAGACCAACTGGTTCTTTATGTTTCAACAGGTGAACAGCATTTGCCTGAAAAGGACAGAAGGCGAATGTTTTATTTACAGAGACACGTACCTTTTGTCTTTGTCAATAACTATTTATTTTTATTTTAGCACAAACAATCCAAGAATCCAAACAGCAGCTGCTCCAGCTCTACAACCTGTAAAACAAAACCTCTAATTCTAACAGTAAACTTCTTGAATAGTGTCATTTTCACTTCAGCAGGTAAGAAAGCTTTTCAAGTTTGTTTCTGCAAACAAGAAAAGCAGACAAAGTGTTGACACGTCGCAAGAGAGAGTCGAAAGCCTGAACAAGATAAAAGCTCTAATTAAGTAGTAATTAACATTAATGAAACCAACTAGGAAAGACATTTAGAGAAACAAAGCGACATTAATGGAATCACTGAGTGTTTTAGATGCATTAGAGGCATGTTTACAAGGTGGTGATGCCTGAATAAAATAAGAGACAGACAGAATAAATAAAGTAAAGGTGCATAACTGCATAAAAGATTAAAGACGGAGAACAGACTCATGAAAGCAAAGCGCATTAGACCAACATATGCAACACATTAAGCAGATGGAAATAAGGGAAGCATGACTTACTTCTTAAATGATGTGGACTGAAGATATTTTTAGGGCATTTTTGCCTTTATTGGAGATAGATAGTGCAGAGTGACAGGAGGGGTGGGGGTGGGGGGGGTGACATGCAGCGAGGCCAGGAATCGAACCCAACTCAAGATGGTGGAGGTTTAAACAACTCCTGCACAGTTTAAAACACAACAGACGTCCCCCGTAGGTCTTACAGCTCCATTGTAAATTTGGCTTTAGTGCAAAATGATGAATACGGTTCAGTGCCAACCAAGACATTTTACATGTCGCAAAAAAAAATAATGAACAAAATAATTAAAAATGAAACAATTAGATTATGAGAAAACGTATTCTCAATATGTGATTCATTGTTTTAAAAGCGCTCAACCATCTCGACCGACTCCAAAAGTGCACGCATTCGTCTAACGTCACCACAAAACCGCAGGCCATTTTACAGCTTGGTCTCAAACTAAATATTCTGTATTCGCTCTCAGGCTTGGAAAATAAAATCTGCTACAAATGAGGTTTCCTTCCTTTTTCATAATCAGCCAAAAGAAATCAACATAAATGGGGAATTTATTTTAAAAAAAAGCATCCTTTATTCCCCACGAGGAGTGAAATAGTCATGGATTTTGAGCAATGCACTATTCATTGTCTGTGTGGTTATATAGGGAATAGGAGTTAGCACTGCAGGAGTCAGGTGAATTGGGTAGACACTCAGCATTGATTTGTCAGTGCTGTCAAGATGGTTGTAAGCATTATACTGTATGTGTAAGGCTCCGAACACCGAGAGAAACATTAAAAAAGACAGGAGTGACGAGATGATGCAAGTGTTTACTGAAAAGAGACAGGATCTGCTGCCTTAGGCCTGTGATTTTGGCACCTGGTAGGCAGTGGGTCACAGTTTTTGATGTAAAATCTCACAACAAAGTCACCAGTGATCAGATATGTAGCAGCAAAAGGCCTCAGGCAGCTGCAGTACGTAGAGCATGTGCTTTACCAGATGAGCTACTGGGGAGTCAGGAACAGCGCTAGTGTTTTCTCTAAATAAAAAAAAAAAAAAAGGATAAAATAACTGCACAGGGCGTTTAGGAAGATGTGTTTGCTGTATTTCCAACAGGATTTGGTAAGTTTGATTTACCAGCTGTCCCTGTCTGTGGCAATGAACAAATGAATAGACTTGAAGTAGCACAGTCACGCATTACTGCTTGGCCGGGTGCCCTGCAGGAACGAAAAGACACCTGATGAACACAGGTTTCTCCCCGTTGTCCATTCACTCTGCACTAATCACTTAAATATCGGGTACAGAGTCATTCTGAATGTTAACCACTTTTCCTGAAGGCAGCATGATTGAGCCTGAGGTCTCATCCCTCTTTGATGAGGGATGAGAAACAAAGGATTTGAAACTGTAAAAAAAAAACAAAAAATCTATCATATTCATCTAAATCTGAAAAAAAAAAAATTAAAAATATGCAACTGGAGAAAATAATACCTCAAATATAAAGATAGTTCCGAAAGAGAAAATTGAAAATAAATGAAATATTTAAGAGAATTTCAGAATTGAGTCAAAATCATATTTAATACACTCTTTCAAAGCTCAACTTGTTCTCAAACTCAAACTGTTAATTGGCCTGGATTTGGCTCCGTACGATCTGGTTGTGTCCGGAGACATTTTGTTTCGTGCACGTTGGAAATCAAAAACGAACAGAGAGCGTCTTGCGATGCCAGGCCACCTGACCGCGCCTTTTGTTTTGTTTTTTTTTTTTTCATTCTTTTTTTTCACTCGTGCACAACATTTAGAACTCGTCCACTCATATGCGCACAATTTACATTTCGGGATTGATCTTCAGATGTTGTTGTACACCCAAACGTCATTACATGTACTATCTGCCTGTTTGACCCTTTAGAACCGTCCGTTTCATCAAGATCTCAGCTGAGAAGCGGCTGCAGGTCGTCCTACGTACCAGAGATATGTTTTGCCAAAGAGGGAGAGTCCTGCAGGAGTCGCTCAGTACCTGCTTGAACAAACTATTTTGTGAAAACGATTGGTTCCACAACAATAACTATGTTCACGTGTGCAAAATATTCCGGTTTTTGCCAGAATTCTGAAAAAAGAACTGTTTACATGGCTAATGAAAATAAATATTCCACTAATATTCCTGTTTATATGCAGCCGTGCGTACCCCAGAGCTTTCCACTTGGGGGAAGACGTTCCTCTTTTGTTCCTTCAAACACCCTCTTGCAAAGGTCGGCTTTTCAATATTTGCTCATTTCCATAAACTTGTTGATATGCTCTGTCATATTGTCTAACAGTAGGTGTGTTTCTTGTTCCGACCAGAAATGTGGACTTTTCTTCAGAGCATCCATCTCTACCAGAGAGGATCTTTGCCCTCACACCAGCTGACCTGCGGTAAAACTCGTAAATTAGATTCATTTTGTGAATGCACAGTATGCACGTCAAAAGAATCCTCAGAAAACTGGAATGATATCAACATATTCCACATGCCTTAGCTGGAAAAAAATAATAATATTATATTAAAAAGACCATAGGCATTTTTTACAACTTTCTTTTCATTTAGGATGAACTGAATATTTATTATTACCTTAGAGTTTTTATTTTGAGTTAACACATTTTGCAAATTCAGGCAATTTTATTAATGAATCGCAAGCATCTTCTGATTCAGTATGAACTATAATTTTTCACTTATTACTAATTTTACTAATTACTATTATTGCTAATTTTTAACTATAATTATCACAAGTGAAAGTGTCTCTAAATTAAAAATAAAACTAAAAACATTTTACTATGAACAAATATCCAGAAGAAAAAAAAAGAGGCTCGAGACAGAGACAGATACACAAACTCTATCAAGAGAACAGATTCAGACAGGTCAGTGTTTCTCTCTGAAAACTTCCAGTCCAGACACAGATAACTCATTTATCTATGAAGGGCCCTTTTCTCCACCCAGCTGCAGTACATTACAAATAAATGGGATTATCTGAGTCATCTGGTCGAGTTTAAAAAGCTGACAGAACAGAAATTCTGTTTTTCCAGCCCGGTATCCCAAACACGTCCGACTTCTCATTTATTACCTCTAACTTCTGTCAAAACGTCTTCGAACACAAAGATACTTTAATTGCAACTGTTTTCAGAGTACCATTTCATTATTTTCCCCATCTTAAAGTAGATCATATGCAGTATGTGACAGATTCATTTCATTCACCTGACAGCACTCTCACACACTTTCTTTTCTGTTTTTTTTTTCTTTTTCTTGTGGACAGCTGGACGGTAGTGTCGGGCTAAATTAGCACTATGTCATTAGAGGCGTTACCAGGCAACGGAGAAACGAGCTAATCGCCCTGACAGCAGAGAAGGAAACGAGGAAGAGGATAAGAAAGAGGGGGAGGAGAGATGAGGATAAGCGGATGGAGAGTCATTACAGGAGAAAGAGACGTGAATGTGGAGCAGAGAGAATAAGAACGAAGAAAGAGGAAAGTGAGATAAAAAGAAAAAGAGGTAAGAAGAGAGGAGGAAAGAAAAGGGTCGATGAGGCATTGATAATCACTTTAATTCTTAGCATCTTCCAACTATTCTCCAGAATAAATACATAATTAGATTTACGATTTAGTCGCGTATTTTCCGTGAAACAGGGTTGAGCTGAAAGAGTGGCAGTAAAAAGTGAAAAGTGATGGAATGTACTGGGGCACATGTATGTGGAGGAGGAACTCATTTGAGCCAATCCCGAACCATCGGTGAAGGCGGGGCACACCCTGGACAGGTCGCCAGTTCATCGGAGGGAGAACAACCGTTCACTCTCACATTCGCACCCACGGGCAGTTCAGAGTGACCGATTAACCTGACCCCAACCCGAAACCGTGAAGCAGCATGTTTTTGGACTGTGGGAGGAAGCCGGAGTTCCAGAGAAAACCCACGCAGACACAGGGAGAACATGTGAAGGTTTCGAACCCAGGACCTTCTTGGGACGTGTGATGCCCAGTTTAGATTCTTTATGGGCAAGAAATCAAACAGTAATTTATTTCTCAC
>JAPQRN010021924.1:0-15330 GCA_037367275.1 Coranthus polyacanthus | reverse complement strand
CAGGACCTTCTTGGGACGTGTGATGCCCAGTTTAGATTCTTTATGGGCAAGAAATCAAACAGTAATTTATTTCTCACCATGAAGAAAAAGTGTATAAGTGCAATAACAACAGGTTGAGTGAATGAATACTGATTAAAAAAATGAAATGTGTGTCTGCATGTGTGGACTGATGAGGAAATGTTCAGTGAAATAATACAAGAAACAAAGAGAAATGTCACATTAGATGGAAACAGCAACAAAACGCAACCACGAATGAAGTATCAGACAAGAAGTTCAGAGGTCAAAGCTTAAGCCAACTTCAAAATATATGACATGTTTGAAAGCATGATGATGATGAACCAACTCTTAATAATCCCATAACGGTAGTGGATGAAAACGCGCATAAACACGGCGAGGGCCGAGTCGCAAACTACCGACTTCAAAATGACGGCTCCGGAACCAACGGGGGATTTCATGGTTCCTCCGTCCACTAATTATATACAGTCTATGGTGGTGACACTTAGTATATTTTAAAGCAAGTGAACGTGTTCTTTGTTTACATTTGTATTGTTTACATTGTTGTCCATTTGTAATGTAATTCAGCATTGTTCGGGGTTCATTTGTACTGTGAAATACATTTCAAGTACGCCGTTAGTCCGGCATAGGCAGATCTATCTTCAGCACTGGCACAGTGCTAACGAAGTGTGGGACCTGCGCTATCTTCCTGGAGCAAGAGTGAAAGTTCTCTGGATTGTTTGTGTAGTTCTTTAAACAAACCGCACTCGTCTTGGGTGGCCCTGAGCTCACGACGCAGCAACGGCGTCTTTGCAAAACAGTGTCGGAAAGATATGCACATGAGGACGCGCGCTGCGGTATTAAAATGACTAAACCCTCACAAAAGAAAACATCATTTTCAGCTTGTAGTTGCCTCTCAAAGGCCGTTGTTCTTTCATGTAGCGATGGGGATTTTCATTCTTT
Organism: Coranthus polyacanthus; assembly: GCA_037367275.1. NCBI lineage: Eukaryota > Metazoa > Chordata > Actinopteri > Kurtiformes > Apogonidae > Coranthus > Coranthus polyacanthus. The sequence continues at coordinate 14,373 of JAPQRN010021924.1, read as the reverse complement.
CTTTCTGTTTACTTTTGGGCCGAGCTGGAGACGCATGGAGGATGGTGGTGTGAGATTGTTTTGTGAAGTAGTAAGTAAATATGCACATAACTTGTGAACGTATGCTTTTGTAAGTACTTGTAAGAAGTTAACTGTCATTACTGTATCAAGATGGTGTATTTTTTGAAGCTGTTGGTGTTTATGTATGTTTATGTGTGCGTATGCGTGGCCGCATCGCGAGACAAAGAGCTAAGTGTGCAATCTACAGTGTCCAACGTGAAGTTTAGGAAACTACTGCGTAAGTGTCTGTAAAACTTGTACATTTGACATGATGTGGTGGATTTTTTTGGTTAGGAATTGTTTTCTCTTGGTATTTTGTTTCTGCATATAGCCATATCCATATTCCTTTGAACTTTATTTTCTTGTTCCATATTTGTTTCCATCGTGTTTGTTATATTTTCTTTTACTGTTCTTTAACACTTTACACCACATTGTTTTGGAGAACTGTTTTTGTTGCCAAAACTTATTCAGTCCTATTGTGTCAAGACAAGTGAATTATGTAAAATAAGTGACTACATCCACTGTTGGACGTCCTTAGTGACAATACATTTGCTGCAAGAACCCCAATAATTGCGTCCTTTGGGGCAACTCATATCCCAGACTACATTCATTTTTGTTGAGAGTCTCTGAGAAGGAATGAATGGCAAAACAAAGGTCAAACAATACTTGAAAGTAAAGACCCTGTTGGGATTTTATTGTGCCACTTATAATTTCAGTCTTTAAAATTCATTAAAAAAAAAAAAAAGATTTTAGGTTCTGGCTTTCCTCATCAGTAAAACCAAACAAATGCATTTATTTATTTTTTGAATACATCCTCTCGTTCAGTTCTCACGAAATAATATGAGCTGATATGAGGGTGTAAGTGATCAAAATGTGACTGTTGACAGAACAATGTGTGCTTTCACTGGTCCAATGGTGTCTTGGTGTTATTTATTATAGTGTAGTTTGTACAAGTGAACCACACTTTTACAGTAAAGCTGAATTTGATGATGATTAAATGAGAGACGAGCTGCTTTCAGCTGTTCTGCTTGTGAATTCAGATGGCAGATCAGTTGCACAGTGTTGGCAGGAAACTGACACCTTTGCAGACTTCTGAACATGTCTGGCTTTACGTTTTGAAGCGTTAGTTCAATTACTGTCAGTGGATTAATTATGGACTATTTGCACAGGGCTAGTATCACCTGTGGACCTCTGGTAATTTGCAATAATTGCAGAGGCTGTCTGTCATCTTAATCCTGTGCAAATCTGCCATGTCCGTAATTTGTATTGTAAAAATTCCACCACATATTACCTACTCTGTGTCAGCAAACACACGGTTCCTGTGATAATATTAGTCCTGTAGCAAATCAACATCTAATTTGCGATGTTTTTTGTTTCCTCCGCACATTTATTCTGCCTATTTCCTGGTTGAGAACTCTGGAGGCTGCACTGGTCATTATATGAATGAACGGTTTAAAAGCCTTTTGGGTGCACATTCAGGAGGCTTATGTCACGATGTAGCATGGAGACCCATTCAGTAAAACAACCGACTTAAATCCTTCAGAAGAGCAGAAACTAAAAAGATGATGAGATGGGTGACATGCATGGCAGCGTACAGTAAGGAACATCTTTCTGTCTTTCAACAGGCTCAACAGTTACTTCAGTAAAAACCTAGTAATAGTGAGCCTTGACACCTTATCTGGGAGATAACGTCAGTAAATTAGGGCTTTTCAGCTTTTTTATCCCAGTTTAAAACATTTGGTAGGAAGGCAACCACATTTCTATCACTTTAAAGTAATTAACATACATATACACACATTAACATACACTTTAAATAGGGTAGTAAAGTGTAACCTGGAGCAACCTTCTCAACACTGACTATTGATAATAAATACTGACAGCTGCTGTAAAACATTATAGACATATCGGGTGGCAAAACACACAATTTAAACATGGTTTGATTGATTATCACGCAGTCTGTTTATTTTACTGTGAGTGACGACATGCTGCAGTCAGTATTTCAGATTCTGTTTTGTCATGTTGGAGAACTATTGTGAATTATAGTGCTGTTAGTGTTAGCTGTGCAGTGCTTTGTTTAGACGGTACATGACATTATCTGCATACATACAAACACCAAGGCAGCACAAGACGCTCCAGAGCTGCTGCTTTACCCCAGTCATGCTCTCTTAGAATGGCCTGCGCACAGATCCTGTAATTCAAAATCATGACGGAGATATGAATGAATAAAAACGTGTTCAAAGTAATGAGAGAGCATCTCAAAATTACAACTTCGTGTCTCAACTATTTGCACATTTTGAGATATTATTTCATTATTTTTGAGATACTAAGATAGTATTTTGACTTACAGGATCTTTTTTTCATCACAACGGGCTCCCATAATAGATGATGCGTAAGCAGAGTCTGGGAAATGTGTGGAGACAATCGGGGCGAACGGAAATTCTCCATGATCCAAACAGGAAAAATATAATATGTTAAATTGTGAAAGGATGACTGAACAGGTATAGGAGAACAAGTACATGGAAAGCAATATAAAATCTGGTATGTAAGTTGCAGAGGGATGAGAAGCAGCCAGGCGTCAGATGATAACATCTGACAGCAGCTCTGATTCGCCTGAGGGATGAGAGAGGCTGGGAATCAATCAGAGACATGGGAGCAGGAAACCAACGGACACAAAGGGACGGGAGATTAGTGAAAAGAAGAGAATAAGGTGAACGCTGGGAGCAGAGGAGGAGAGGGGAAAAAATGGAAGAGATGGAGACAGAGTATGAAAACATTTGAGGAAAACTGATGAATCAATGTGTCATCTCAAGCTCAACAAACATGACTCTGTGTCATTTTTTTTAATTGATTCATTTATTTTTGCTCTTTAGGAAAAAGAAACAAACTTAAGATTAAAAAAAAACCTTAAGATTAAAAAAAAAATATATCAGTATGGTGAAAAATAATGTATTCACAGGAATAGTTTAGTCAGAACCTGCAGAACATATGATCCTGTGTAGAATTTGAAATAAAACCTTTGCAATACAATATTTGCCTGGTATCCTCCAGGCATTTTTCCTATTTATATTATCATAAATTGAAGAGCAATGCATAGGAGGAATGTGGATGTGCATTCTCTATCTGTTTGGTTCAACATTTTTTTCTGGATCATCTGCTGAACACGTAATGATTTATTGAGTGTTTTTATGGTGATTCCTTCAACAGCACTGCATGATTTTGCTTTGTGAATGGATTGGATGCACATGTGCATTTTTAAATATGAATATGTTTTCTTCAGATATAGCCTGGGGGGAAGATTTTTGCAATCTAGCTACAGCTGTTAATGCACATGATATGTAGCATTAGTTAATTCACTGAAGGTTCTCATTAAGACGAGCAAGACGCTGTCTGCGGAGGAAAATCGTCTTCAGAATAAAGCAGCCACTTTTATGAATGAGCTCCATCAGCAGGTCTGCAGAACATCAGCAGTGCAGCAGCATGATTAAATGTTGGTTTGTGCATCCCTGATGCATTTGTCTGCCTGAACAAAAAACTGCTGTAGGATGTTTTTGCTCTCGGCTGAACTGGAGGATCACACAGAAATGGGAAAATGAACGGTGCGTCGGTTCGGTTAGGGGTTGTCACCCTTCTGTATCTTAAAGGTAAACTCTGTAACATTTCTCACTTGTTGCTCGTACGCATATAGTTCTAACTTCATCCCCCGCTCTCCGCTAAGCAAACCGGTGAGTGATAGGTGGTTGAGGAAGCTTTTGAGTGAGAACATGAGGAAAAAAAAAACAAAAAACACACCCACATCTTCTGAGGGAAGCTTTTGAGGAAGCTCCTCGAGAGGAGACAGCGATGTTTCCTGCTACGTTTCCTGCCCTCACACCTTGCACTACGCCGTTATCGGCTGGAGGTTCACACTCAGTGCCTAAATGTAACCAGAAACGCATACTGAACAAAGCAAAACAAGAAGAAAATAAGAAAATACAGGCAGAGGGCAGGATCTCTGCAGGTAAACACACCACGACACACTTCTAGCGGGTCAGAAGTGATGATTGAGAAGGATTACTATTGTATGAGTCTACGTGGTTTTTCTGCAAAAAGACGCGATGTAGAGTAGAATATACAGAGTAGAGAAATCCGGCATAATGGGATTTTTTTCTTCATCAGCAACCGATGTATTTGTCCTCTCTGTCATTTCTAAAATATGTGATTTGTTGTTTCTCACCAAATAAACCAAAACATAACCTAAATAATAACCAGTATGATTCCAGTATGATATTCCTCGCTGTCAGCTGCAATTAAAAAAAATAAAAAAACAAAAGTGAATATTTTTTTCTTACAATTCATACATGAAAGGGTTAAATATGTGTTTGTATGCTGTGTGCATAAATACATTTACATTATGCAACAGGCAGATGAAAGTGCCATAGCTTTCCATTTACGCCTGAGGCACAAATAAACAGTAAAGCAATAAAACATGCCACCATCTAATGAAAACACTGCATCTATTAACAACTACACTTTAGACAGAGAGTTTCGATAGAGCAGAAAGAAGAAAGAAAAGCAGGGGATAAAACGGAGACATTCTCCTGTTACATTTTTTAATTTTGTTCTTTGATGCAGGACGTGTGTTGTTTTTTAATGACAGGCCATTTTACACATGAGCTACTTCGGTGACAAAACCGATAATTTATTCAGCTTAAGAGGGTTACTGCATTAATATATCAGGAGCAGATCAATAGAGCTGCAGTAATTCCTTCTCTTTCACATCTTCACACGAATCACGGCTACAAGGAGCAAAAAAACGCATGAAAATAATGAAAAACACAAAGGATATGAGCTGAACATTGAGGTCAGCTCTGTCACTCCGGAGCCGCGAAGTGCTTAAAATGCCAAATAAAACAAAATTAAATGCAATTAACAGGAACACCCCAGAGCAATAAAACAGCAGTGATAAACTAATTTGACATCATTAAACTAATTATGATAATGCTAAAAAACACAAGGCTGTGTAAAATGTCTGAGGAAAAAAAAAAACGTGCTCTAAATTTTTTTAATACATCGGATTTTTTTTCAACTTCTTATTGCCTTTTTTTTAATCATTTTTTATTGCTCAGTTCATTTAATTCTCCCAAAAGTGGCATAAGATGAAACTAGAGTTAACACATCGCTGTTGTCCATTAGCATCCACAGCTGTCTAGACTCATATAATGTACAGCTTTGGAAGTAATTATTGGACCACTGTGACAAACTATTGAAAAAGTCAACTTTTGTCATAAATGGGACTCGTAAACCCATCGGGGTTTTCTTTTGTGCAATCAACAAACAACAACAGAATATCAAAATTTATAACGAAAATCAAAGGTCTAATGATCATTTCCAAAGCTGTATGTAGTGAAGGATTTTAAGAAAGGGTGTCACTCTATTGATTCCATTGAATCATTTCCAGTGAGAAACATTCTGTCTTCAGCAGCCTGCGTTTCAATAATGGACAGGTTTTTTTATAAACATTAGATGTCACAGTGAAGCTGACCTTTGACTTTTTGGAGACAAAATGCCATCACTTCATCATTTTTTCCAGACAACCTCAAAACGTGATGCGTGTCCGATAGCTGCGGATTGTTTTTAACCCTTGACCCTTTCAATTGCACCAGTCTCTATACAGCGGGTTCACACTGCAAAGATGAATGGAAGGTAAACGTTGGAGAGGACGCCTGCCATTTCCAGGCTCCTCCTACACCTCTGCTTTTTACCGCAGTGACTCATTTCAGTTCACAGACATAAAGCGAGTCCCTTCATGTGGAATGCAGCCATTATCTCCCTTTAAAGACACACTGAGTATCACGCTGCATGAGAGATTGTGTTTCATCTTTGATCTTTATATCTCACACTCTGTTAAACTGATTGGAGGGTGGGGAGACTCTAAACAGCAGATCACTGAGACAGACTAAAAACTATTTGTCTCATCTGAAGTGTGTAAAATATGCACACGCACACACACCGATCTGAGCAAAGGAAACACCAGAGCATGTGTCCAACAAAAGCACACAGCTGTCATAACCAGACAGTACAACGCACACACAGCGCAACACTGAAACAGAGGTTTAGTTTTAGTGAGTTATGCCGAACACAAAACCAGACAGGAAACTCCAAAACAGATACAAACCACAGTGAGGTGTCTGCAGAGAGCCACGTTTGAGGAGTAGCTCTCTGTTTTTTTGTATATTCAAAAAGTATTATTCAGATCACATGAGACAGCAGCACCTTGTTTGCATCTGAGGGTAAAAAAGTAACCGATGTCTGATTTTAAAAGACGAATAAATCTGCCACAAACTCTGAATTTCCATCACTTGATCCTCACGTTATATAACTGATAGAACTTCATCTCTGTGCGGATCAAGCTTAAACTCAAATACAAACCAAATCTGATTCCCAGTTGAGTGATTTAGGAGAACTTTCCTTTTTTTTGTGCGTGTATTTTGAACTTCCTCTCAGGTGTGAACACAGTTTTCAAGTGGTCCAGACCTGTTGTGTAATTTGCTGCAATTTTAAGTTTTTTCACTAAATGGTGGTATATTTAATTGCTGAGAAGCAATTTTGAGCTTGAAAAGCCTTCACTTCATGGCTTGTTGACATTCTGTTTGACACAGCTGGTGACACAGGTGGCATCATGTTTATGCATGAGCATTATATGAGTTTTAGCTGGAAATGATGTGGCACGCTCGTGCAAGCCCGTTCTCACTCCCAAGTCATCGCGACAGTTGGTCATGACCCCACTGGATACTCCTGTAGCATTCATTTTCGACATGCAGGGTCCCTGATAGGAGTCAGTGTTAACTCCTCAGACACAGGAAAATGACAGGTGACATTGTTAAGTTGGAAAAACCTTAAAAAGAGATGGTTGGGGTGGTTTGTGGAGTTTCAGACAGAAGACCAGGGTTCATGTACACCTTCCCCCGACCCCTGACTCTTTTTTTAAATCTAATCAAGTGTTTTGTTTCTCTAAACTAAAGCAAACTGTAATCATGGCATTTCCTAGATGTCTTTTGGAGGACCCAAAATTACACCTGCTCCGCACATTGAAAAAGTGTGCCATAAAGGTTCCCTGTGTGCAAAAAGTGATGCCTTGTGAGTGAGCTCTCGTTCAGGGAACCTCTCACTATCTGTGCAAGGTTAATTGTATAGTTTGATGCACTATCTTGAATATAACCTGCCCCAGAGCAAGCACCAGGTTTAAGTGTCTCCGTGCCGGTGTCCTGTTTCATTATGTGTTTCATTTTAAGGCTAAAGGTGAATCTCTCAGACCTCTTTCCAAAACAGTTGCTTTGAGGTGCTCTTTGTCCACTCACAGTCTATAATATCCATGTTTACTACCGGCAAGAATAGAGACGAACAACAAGTCATTAATACAAATATTTACATGAGAACCCACATTTGTTTGTTTGAAATGTTTGTGTGTTGAACAGCTGATGAAGTGGATTTACACATAATTTACATTTTTCTCTCACCGTGTGCGCAAATGAGTGTAACAGACGTTACCGACGTTTGTTTTCAGACTGACTCGCTCTATGCCTCTATAAAATATTCAAATTCATGGTTCTTTGTTGGCATGATGGAAAAATAAATAGTAAATGTAATATCTAGCTGAACAGTTCACTTATTTGCTTAAATACAGAGACCTACATCTACATACATTCCTTTGTTCTTTCTCTACAGTATTTTTAATAATTCGATGCTAAAATCCATAAAAAAAACCAAAAACAACTTTTGCCTCAAATCAGCATTTCTTGTTCAACAGACAAAAATATGAAGTAATGTATTAATTACCTTATGTATTCATGAGTGAATTCAAACAGTATCATCATCTTTCTGCTCGAGTGTGTTTCATCTTATCTCCACACAGTGAGTGGTGTTAGACTGGACTCCTGGCCTTTTAAAAGATGCCCTTTTCAAAAAACATTCTTCTCTCCTGCACTGACATGTGAGCACACACACATACAGCCATCACTGACATTTTACACACAAACACAACGCTACTGCCGATGGAAAAGCTGCCTCAGACGGAAACTGAAACAGAAATGAAAGAGAAGCAGTCGCCAGATAACCAGTCCGCTAGGGTTAACCCAAAAAGTCAAGCGATTCTGTGGGTTTGTGTGAACAGAGTGGACGGAGATGGAGTCAAGTTCCTGGCATTAATATCGTTTCAGCCCGCCTCTGGCTATCCACCTTAATTTCGACAGACTTTCGGAACGTAGCCAGTTTCTGTTTTGATGTGTGGGACTGGAGGTCATTCACTTTTCATTAAACACAAGTGCTTGTTTGCTTTGTTGTGTTATATATTAAAAGGAGTCCAAAAAATGTATTATGCTAAAAATAAAAAAAAACAGACGAGCGCAGTAAAACAATCACCCAAAAACCAACTAAAAACAACCAAGAAACCGTTACAGGCTAAAGAGAGTTATTTAAAGGATTCCAAGATGACAAGATGGTATTTAACATTAGAAAAATGACTGTTATTGCTCCTCCAAAATCATCACATTAGAACCTACTTTTTCACCTAAACCACAAATGCAAATTAAATTAGATATATACCTCCACAGGCAGAAATTCTCAGAAATAAACCTGGCTTATGAACTAAAAAGTAAACTAAATCAAGTTAAAAAGCGCTTGGTAAAAGAGGCAGCTAACTTCCTCGGTTTGGATCAGATTAAAACAGTCAGTAACTGAATTTTCCACCTGCTCATCATGTCAGGAATGATTATTCATGTATCAAGTGTTTTCTGTGGTTTACATTTGAACAGAGATTCACAGTATGTTCGGTAACAGTTTCAGTGCAGGTGAACTGACGCATGTGCAGAGTTTAGTGACTTTTCAAACATGTTCAGTCCCTCGGGACGCAGGTCCATTGGGACAGAGAAGGAGAATGTTTAAAAAGTACGTAAATAGTTGCTTATAGTTCATGGAAGATACAAGACGGTGAATTCAGTTCCAACAGGATCAGACAGACGATGAGCAGGTTTTGATCATGGACGGTGTTAATTTTTCATTCCCTGTTAATTGGAGCATGAAAACTCGAAGCAGACCTGTCTACAGATGTCTACGTGCCAATACTACTTCACTCTAATGAGATGGAGCCTAAAGAAACATTTTTTTTAAACTCCAGTCCATCTGAAAAAGATGTATGTTGAAAGTAAACTTTTTCCTCTCCTCTTCCTTGTCCCAGATGAAGGCAGGCAGCCTCCTTGGATCTCAGTCCAATGCCTTTTCCTTTCTGCTTCTGCCATGTTTTATTAATTTGTGCAGCCTGAGCGGGATTGAGCCTCGGGAGAAGCAGCGGCAGCCTGAAAAGCAGTTTGAAACTGAGGAGCAGCTATGGGCCACTGCACTACGTCCTGCCTCGGTAATAATTCACAAACCACCTGCTCTGCTGTCACACCGCCCTGAAGATTTTCTGTGGAATTATAAACAAATAGAAAGAGGAAAGCGATCGCGTAGGACGGTATACGAGCATATGGGAATGTGTTATCAGTCACAAGTTTTTGGGTTGAAGAAATTCAGAAAGTTGTGACAAAGCTTTGTATTCAGACCCTGTACTTTTTATATTAGGGCTTCTTCAGACTGCCTAATCAACATACGTGTAGCATATTATGCTGATGAGGCAGTCCTTATAAGTGTATGTCTGTAGATTTTTTTACATTTTTTTTTTTAATGGAGAGGCAGTAATGCTCCACAAATTTTAAACTGGATCTCATGTCAAGTCAAGTTCAAACTAAATGATGTGACTCTGCTGTGATTTTGCAGCGCTCTCAGCTCAGCTTGAGGTGCATTATTGGATAGAGATGTGGTTGTAACCACTGCAGACCTCAGATCCTTACGCTTCCCATATGACCGGAGACGCTGACCCAGTCGTCTACCATCGCAATTTGGCGCTTGTCAAAATTACTCAGATCCTTGCGCTTCCCATTGTGATGCTTCCAACGCATCAACTTCAGGGTTTTAAATGTTCATTTCTGCTTTTGGGCTGGAAAAACATGTGCTGTTTCATTTACTTCACTGCTTGAAATTGTATGGAACACAGAAATACTGTTTATGACTGTTTTCTACGGCTGAGACCTCTCTTTGCATGTCCCTAAGCTTCCATTTTTATCTATTACGTACATTACGTGCATTGTATTCACTAAAGACAAAAAAATCAGACACCTTATGATTATAAGGGGAGAAAAAAATTGCGTAAGTTATCGATGATGGGAACATTTTTACATAAAAATATAATATATAATATAATAAACAGTAGAAGACAGTAATAATAAAATGACACGTCTCATTTCTCCAGTGCAGAATAATTCAAAGTCAAATGACATGGAACACGTTGAAAAAATCTAAAATAAATGAATTGCACATTATTTATCCAACATTTTTATTTAGAAAACGCAACTAATGCACCAAATATTAATCCTGCATTGGACATATAAGACACACCTCATTTCTTATTGTTTCATAGCGTTTCTTCTATTTTATGTAAATGTTTTCATGCAACAATCATCATTTTTTCAATACATTCCAGTAGATAACTAGTCTTAATTGTTCTTATAATTGTGAGATAAGGTGTAAAATGTTTTGTGTCTTTTTTAATGACTGCAACATGCTCCTAAGCATTAGAAATGCAGGAGGTGAATTATAGTTCATTAAAATCCAAAATCAAGATTTGTGCCCGGAGCAAACCCTGTTTGTAAAGAATGCCTCAGATGCAGTTCTCAGCTTCACTCTCTTTAATAGATTAAGGTCAAAGTGCCCACACAACCCATTAACTTGATCTTTGACTCTCTATCCCAAATACACAAAACAACACGTTATTTTTCGGTTCTGAGTGCAGCCTGTGTTTCCTTCAGAGACATAACTGGTAAACGTGAGGAAACTAAAGTGCTTCTGTCAGAGTAAATGAGAAGACGAAAAAAGGATTTGTGTCTGAAGATTGACTCAATTATTTGCTCCTTGATGTGCAGCTTTGATGGGAGCTTCAGACGATCATTCATTTTAACACAGAGACAGAACAGCAGCAACAGTTTCAGTTTGAAATACAAGCTGCCGAACATCAAGATGTCAAAACAGTCTCCGGGGGAATGTGTCTAATTGTTCATCATTGTCACAGAATGTTGGGCCATTTGTATTCACAGTTTAATAGACATTGTGTTTCATCACGTTTTATGTGCTTGACTGACACATTTTTGGCTCAATGATTTTATATATCTCTTCAGTGAAAATGTAAATTCTATTTATTAAACTGTTTCTTTGTTGTTTGACGAATTAATTAATTGTGCTGAAGCTTCAGAGCCAACAATGATGTGCAGTTACAACAGAAAATGAAGACTAAAACTTAAACTTCTGAAACATTTTGATTTACTCCCAGTGTTACTGGTTCAAGGTGTAGAAGAATAAAATGACTTTGTACATTTACCTTTAATGAACAGGGATGTAATAAATCATATTTGATGTCATGCATTCTTTCATCCTGCTCTTTTCAGCTCCTATAAAAAAAAAAACGACTTTCCACCTGAAAAACTCAAACTAACACTAAAACTAAATAAAACTAAAACTGACAACAAACAAACTGAAAGACTCAATGGAAATAGAAACAGTGAAATACAATCATGTTCCCTGATATTACACTGGATTTAAGCCACACCTTTATTTTTGTAAATTTATTAAGTTTTCTATTATCTATTTATATATTAGAATAATATAAGAGATGTGTTTTGTTTGATGATATTTTAGTTTTTAGTTATTAAAATGTTGAAATATGTAACTGAAATCAAAGTTGTTTTAGGGCGCAACCACACATTTTGAATCTGTAACGGATTTAAGGAAAAAACAAACCTATATTCATATAAGATTTCACATTTTTACATTCCTAGAAGATTATAAAATGTTGAAAGTCACTCCTAAATGTTATAGGATTAGATGTGTTTTATAGCCTTAATCTTTTTTATAGGATTGGTTCCAAAATGAAACAGATTTTTTTAAGTGCCGTGTTCTTGTGAAACCATAAAGGGCTGATTACCGGATTAGAGTTTACCTGGAGAGTTTTGGCTTGTATTTAGTTCATTTGTGGAGACATGTCATCCTGATTGAGTCAGCTGCGGTGAAGACGGACTGAGTGAAGATGATTCAGCAGGACATGTTCTGTGCTGCAGTGAAACGGTGACCATGACAACAGAGGATGTTACCAAGTGGGAGCGTGTGGAGGATAAACAGGAGAGAACCAAGCACTGAACCCGAGGGAACAGCCGAACGGGGGCTACGGTTAGAGCTGAGAACTGAACTGAGATCAGACTTCAGAAAGGAGAGGTAAAGTGGACCAGTGACGCTGAGGCAGCATTTAAGTCAGGAGGAAAGAACAGCATCCAGTGCATCCATAGACCATAACAGTCCACATTTCCACCAGTTTTGAGTAGAACCACTGTCTTTTCTTTAATCCTTACATTTTCTTGCATATCATCGTTGAAGTGAAACCAGTCTGCTTACTCTTTCTTGTGCAACTTTAGCTTTTCCTTAAACTCAGTAAATGACAAAATCACCACCAATCGCTGCAGGGGTTTAGTTAGCAGTTACTATGTTGTTGTCTCCATTGCAGGATATGACACGCCCACTATGATTCACACTTTTGAAACGGACTATTTTTTGGTTCCAGCTGGGAACCAACTTTCCCGGTTATGGGTCAGGAATTCCCGGAGCAAATCTGTTGTTTAGAGGAGCTGGTGTCTAATATGCAGAGAAAACACAAACTATCAAGACAGGATTTTAGGGGAACAGCTGATAACAAACCAAATCTTAGCTGGGCTTTAGTGTAACTTCTCAAACACAACTACAGTAGAGCTGTCTGTAAGGGAAAAAACATGTTTTATTCAATAAACAGAAGCTCTGAAAGTCTGACTCAGCAGGCAACAAGTTGGTTGAATTGTTATGAAGTTACACTAACACCATGCAATGATTATGTTTGGCAAATCAAACATAGAAAGAAAATTAGCATTAGCCTTAGCTCAGCCATCACCTCAGATGCTTCCCCAGCTCCATCCTTTTGTCCAAATATGGTCACTCCTGGTGACATCCAAACCGCAGTCCAAAACCACTTCTGCTATACAGTCTGTGTTCCGACCCCTCAGATCTGCTGACCAATCACTGCTCTCGATCAAACACAAAACATGACGTAACATTTTCATTTGTTAACCCTAAATTTTGGAACAGTGAGTCTTAAATCCCATCTCAAGACCCACCTCCTTACTTTTATGGCTTTTATTTGTTTGTATTTTTTTTCTTTGTGCAGCACTGTTTTTTTAAATCTACATAGTCAATGTATCTTATTAATTTACATATTCTCTGTATTGTTATAGCAGAAATAAGCTGACTTGACTTCATAATATACTAATAATTCATTTTATTTGATTTTAATCAAATACAATCTGTGTCTTTAAGACTCACTGTGTTCGTCCATGACTTCATTTTCCTCTCCCCCTCGGAGACTACTTACATCCTGATTTTTCTGGCAGCAGTTCTGTTTCTGTTGGAAATGATTTTCCTGGAGCTAAATCTCTGAGGAAAAATGCTCGGGGCTCCCTGGAGATGAGGAGGAACCCTGGGGAATGTAGAAACGAGAAGAGCTGAGATAAAGTGAACCTGGTAAAATGAGAGGAACGTGAAGTGGCATTTGAAATGAGAAGAGAGGAAGAAAAGAGTGGAACGTGAGAGGTGAGAGTTAACAATGAAATTACAGGACGAACAGAAGTAAGTGGGTAAAATGAGAGTTAAGGGGAGAGAGGTGAAATGAAACGGAGGTGAGAGAAGGAGCAGAAATCAAGAAAAGAAGATTTGAGAACTGGATTTTTTCTGTTTCTATTTTATTTAGATTTATTACTAGTTATAATATGCAGTTATCATTTCATATGATGAGTCAACATATTCTTCTAAATCTATCGATCATACAGTATTTCAGCCTTTCCATATGCTGTTGTGAGTCACAAATGTATGAGTCACGAATTACCATAATGTGTCTGAGGTGGTTCAGGCATCTGGTTAGGATGCCTCCTGGTGTTTCTGGCATGTCGAGAGGCTCTGGGACAGACCCAGGACATGCTGGAGGGATTATGTCTCTCAGCTGTCCTGGGAACACCTCAGTCTCCCCAGAAGAGCTGGAGGATGTGGGGGAAGAGGGGATGGATGGATGGATGGATGGATGGATGGATGGATGGATGGATGGATGGATGGATGGATGCACGGATGGATGGATGGAGGATGGATGGATGGATGGATGGATGGATGGATGGATGCACGGATGGATGGATGGAGGATGGA
>JAPQRN010021923.1:0-28397 GCA_037367275.1 Coranthus polyacanthus | reverse complement strand
ATTGTTTTTGTTGTATGTTCAGACCTACATTTTGACTTTTAAGGCCAATATGCATGTATTAGACTTCTAATTTAAAGGGAAAATCTCCTAGTTTGTGTTTAACATGTGCCTAAAACACAGCCTAAACTACATCAGTTCAAACATGGTTCAAATGTAACCCTAACCCTAAAATGGGTTGCTGGTGACCACAGATGTGCAAAAAGTGTCTTGTTACAAATTAAAAATACTTGCTGATAATATATATCAAAATAAAATACAAAACACTGGTATTAAAAATTATAATTGAAAATGTATTCAATTATAATTTAGATTTTGAAAGGATCAAAATACATTCCATCTTCACTGAAAGCAACGTGTAACGAGTCAGATAGTGCTATGGGTGGGACATTGTTTGAGACCACACAGAGCAAAAAGCATCACGTTATAATACTATACACTGGACTGTTAGGAGGTTCAAATTCATATGGCTTCCAGACAAGATCACATTGTTTAAAAAGCCAATAGCTGAAGGAATAAAAGACATCATATATCTATTGGTTACATCTGTAGGAAGAAACCTCTGCCTTGATGAGAGCAGAACAAAGTCACAATTTAAAGATGCCTAGAATCATACAAGATGACCTGAGCTTTCTGAATGGCTGTGACCTGATATAAGCAGCCAAGATCATCTAAATTCAGTCCAGTAACTTTTTGGCACACACAATTCACTATTTTCCCCAACAAATTTCTGTTTTTCACACTGAGGTTTCCAAACCAGCAAATCGTGGAAAATGTTAACACTGACTCAATGCAAGAAGTGTAGATCATTTTCAGCAAAAAACTGATCACACCAGATAATGTGTAAATAAAGTGCAATGTGTGTGTGACCTAAATAAGATCACATGTTTAGCTATTCATAGCTCCTCCATCCAGGCTGATTCCAATACCTGCTCTTGTTAGGGATGATGCCCTTCTCCAGCAGCTGCTTGTCCTTGCCCACTCGGATGGCCAGCCAGTTGCCGAGCTTGCCATCATACAGTGTGTCCACCACCTTGAAGATGTCCCCCCTGCTGAAGGCCAGGCTCTGAGGAGTCTCCTTCTCATACTCAAAGTGGGTCCGGATGAAGAAGGAATCTCCACGTCCTGACACCAAGATGTCATTGTAGACTACATAGACACAAGGAGGGAAAAAAGAACGTCAACATGTGTCTATTATTACACATCAGAGAAAGATGAAAAACATGTGTATCACATGATTGACCCTGATGTCACAATGTCAAGTTCCACAGAAAAGTGAACTTGATGAGATCAACAATTAATGTCCAAGTTTCTAGATCTGATTGCAGAGTAAAAGCAAAATGTGCATTTTTGTGTGATTATTGCATGGAAAGACTTCAAAGCCCCACTCCAGGCCTCTGCCAGGACTTGTGAAAATGTCAAATGGTATAACTGCAAAAGAAAGATTAATATTATACCACCCTGGAGTTTACGTGAATTCATTTTATTTATGAAACAGTGCTAATGTATGATTAAGTCAAACCAGATACAGTGTTTTATTGACAATTTCATGCAAGCTTGTATTTGGTGCAAAGTTGTTATGGTTATACCACAGTGACATTTTTGGTGTCACACCTCAAATATTCTTGCAAAATTGATTAAAACCAGTACTAAGTCCTCAAACAAAGTATGTAATGTATGAAAGTAATTTGTAAGTTTATTTTCAAATTTTAACCCTTTTTAAATTTAAGTAAACAGCATCACGTTATTGACCCACGTGCAGTTATGTAAAAAATAATGTACAATGTGGGTTCATTCCTCCTCCAGTGACTATTATTCTGAACCCAATCACAGTTCAACACATATGTATGTCACACTGATTGCATTTTTGAAAATGCAACTCCCATCCTTCCACTCCCCAATCAAATAAATAAATAAAACCCAAATTCCTCTGTCCATAAGTAATGCTGACCCTTGTGATCCTCTGACCTCTGGTTTGAAGGTGAGTCAGTGCTGTTCACTGGTGACCTTAACTGTGTTGTTACAAAAAGGCTAACAGAGCTTTTTTCACAAACTGAAGGGCCAATGAGCACATTATATAACGTAGTATGCAATGCTCTCTTTCTATCTCTCTCGTGTTCTGGAGTGGATCTGTGTGGGGGTGTGTGTGTCTGTGTGCCACGGTCGGCTGAACCCAAACTAGCCTGATCCGGTTTACCGGCCTCAGGGGTCCGAGCTGGTATCTCCATCATTACACAGAAAAATCAGAGAGAGAAGGAGCCACAAACACACTGCAGTCCTCAGGTGTGAGTTTGACAGCTGGCAAAGCATTGTGGGAAACACACTGTGTTCTAGGTTATTCCACAAGTCTCTGACATGCATACAGCTGAGACAGTTTAAACTACTCCTGCATGCACCTTCCATCATTCAATTCAATTCAATTTTATTTATATAGCCCAATGTCACAAATCAAAGATTCGCCTCAAAGGGCTTTACTGTGTTTGTTACACTGTGTTTGTTATGCAACATTCCAGTAGCACTTTACATTACAGCTCAGTAATAACATGGTAATAGAGGGGTCATAGTTTGGTAATTCACTGGTAATAATAATCTTGGAAGTAAATTTTTCATTTTTCAGTGATAATTACCATATTATAATGCTGCAATTCATCTTCCCTTTGTTACCAAAACATTTACTTTTGTTTCAAGGTAAAACTGAACAAATTATATGTTTAATGCTGTGACTTGTTCAGTACTCATGGTAGTTTCTGTGAAATAACCATGAATCAGGGCTGCAAAGTGCAAAACCAACTGCCTGTTGTCATGTGAAGTAATATATTAGAGTACTTTCAGTATACTGATACAGAGTTAAACTTTGCTCCACCACTGAGCGTGAGTGCATCTGTTTCTGGTAATAGGACATGTCCTGCTGGGTCTGAGGGTTGGTAAGTGGTGGCATAAGCCCTGGTACAGTGGACAGACCTGATCAGCTCATATTAAAAGCTTAATTTATTTTAAACCTATCGTATTACACTTAACCAATAAGTCACCCATGTCCTGCTGCACCTTGCTCCAACCAAAGGGGCAAGGACTGTGGCTTGAAAGTGAAGCCATGTAGCTGTGAACTGAAGCAGTGTAATACCTGTATCAAACTAAGTTTATCTCCGAATTGTATTTGTTAAGAAGATGTTCCCAGGTGGGTCAGTTGTGTATCTGTGGTAGCTCCTCCCACATCCCACTCTATAAGTAGAGGGCCTGCACTCACTTCCTCCTCTTTCTTCTCCAACCTTTTGCTGAGTTGCTGCTGTTTGCCATGTGTCTTTGAGACCTCTTCTATCTGAGTATTATGTTAAAATCATGTTGAAATTAGGCCTATTAGGATTGTTGATTATTGTTTTTGTCTTTATTTTACCTCAATTTAATATCATGCATAGTCTAAAGGTTGAATTTACTAATGGATATTTTTTTATTGTACATCTTGTTTGCTTTGTTTTTTATCCATTCAGAAGCATGGCATTCCAGTGATCGACAAGCTTACACTTACACTTACTGTCCACCTACTGCTTCCTATTAAAACAAATGAGAATCATAACTGAATTGTTTCCTGGTGGTTTGTGGCTCCAGTAGAACCCTGTCTCAAAAAACAATACCACTGATGGCAGTTAGATACTATTCCAAAAAAACCTGATTCACAGCTTGCTAACAACCTCTGTTTACTGAATAACACATATTCTTTTCTTGACAGACAGCTTGAGTTTAGTTGTGGATAATAAGTTGCACTAACAAGGCTGTCAAATGATTTTGTTGGGAAAATGTGATGAAATGTACCGTTTCACCAAGTCAGTAAGCTAAGCTAAGATAATGGAACCATTTTCTATCGAGAAAGGACAACACATTTGGAGATGTTGCCGTTGTACTTTATATACAAAGCAAATGATGATGTGTACTGTCATAATTCATGTCTGGACAGCTGTGCGTGTGTGGTCTAAATTGGTGGTCTAAATTCACTGTCTTTTAAGTCGGACCTAATCATGCTTATTAAGTCTAACATTTAACATAAAATAATAAATAACTGTAAAACATTTTTCTTCTGTTTTCATATTGTACATTGATTTTCATCATAATTACTAATACTTCACAGCACAAAATGCAGTTTGTTCATACTGGCTTTCTTATGCTAAAAGCACATAATAAAAACCTGTACAATTATGGAATGACATATCTCTCACTGTTCACACAAAAAGTTTCATTTGTCCTCAAAATGTTGCATTGCACACTCAAATCGCTACCATACAAGTCTTAATACTGTATGTCATCCAGTGTAATGGTGTGGTTCATTGACAGGTTTTAATAATCTTGGATCAACAGTGGAGCTCTGACCTCTGTGGCACAGAAGAGGAACATCCAGTGGATCTCTGAGGAATATGAGTGTTCATGTAAATGTAGTGAATGACCCTGAGGGAGTGTTTACCATCAGGCTTGCTCTGGGCCAGGATGGTCACCACTTCTCCTTTAGGAATTTCCAACAGGAAAAGCACTGCTTCCTCTCTCACTACCCCTTGAAAATCAACATTGTTCACCTGCAAGACCCCAAAAAAACACAATCAGC
This sequence comes from Coranthus polyacanthus, assembly GCA_037367275.1. Taxonomy (NCBI): domain Eukaryota; kingdom Metazoa; phylum Chordata; class Actinopteri; order Kurtiformes; family Apogonidae; genus Coranthus; species Coranthus polyacanthus. The sequence continues at coordinate 23,812 of JAPQRN010021923.1, read as the reverse complement.
AGACTGTTTAAATGTAGTGTAACAAACACAGCACTGCGTCTCTTTGAATATGAAAATCAAACTATAGTATGTAGACAGACACCTTCAGGATCTGGTCTCCGATGCGGAGGCCCTCCTCCTCAGCAGGACTGCCCTCTTGAACACCAGCGATGAAGATGCCCACATCGTTTCCTCCTGCCAGCCTCAGGCCTACACTGTCCCCCTTCTGGAAGTTCACCATCACTGTGTTAGGCCTACAAGACGACGAACACAGGCTGCCATCAACATTATGTGCTTGCCTCGAATCACAGGGCAGATTCCAAAACTAGGCCTGATGCCAGAAAGGATCAGCCAGAGGGATGGTCTGCTGTAATTGGTTGTTACGTTGTCAGCCACTATGGCTAACAGCTAATGCTACAGAGCAGTTATTTTCTACTGCAAATGTCAAATATCAGTGTCATTTTAGAAGAAAATTTTTTACTTTTTACTTACTTTACTCACTACATTTTACTGTATTCATTAATTTTCAAATTAAGATTTGGGTATATAAAATACATGAAGAGCTTGAAAGGCACAGGATGTAACATTTCTGCATTAAAATATCTGAAACTGATCTAAAACAGATTACAACACAAATTACATAGAATTTGATCTTCTCAATTCTGATCAAATACTATAAAGTAGTTCAAATGAGCTCAACCTTAAACAGGTACAGCAGTAAACTTTCACATAAATGCAATAGTAAAATGCATCCAAGAACATCCTATATAATAGTACAACACTGACAGAAAACATTTCATGACTACTTAATAATACTTACATATTTCCACTTAAAGGTAAGGTTTAGAATGCGCAACTTTTACTTGTAGTGGAGTATTTTCACAGTGTGTATTAATACTTTTACTGAAGAAAACAAGCTGAACACTTCTAACACCACTGCTTTTATGCATGAGGACTGTGACCAGTTCACACAGGAATCAGATATAGGCCATTAAAAAAAAGGCGACACAGAGAGCTGCTGAAACCATTGTGCTTTCAATCAGGACTGAAAATCACAATTTAGAGCTTTGTGAAATTTACTGAGGCTATAGTCAGCAGCAAAGCTGAGCAGAGACAATGTTAAGCTTCTGAGCCAAGTCCACAACTGAACCAGTATGATGGACAATTAGCTCATAATTATACTCTTTAAGAGTTTTAAATTGATAATGGGCATATTACAACCTGAAGGTTTACACCTCTGTGTATGTCACAGTTGTATTATACATGTTGTCTGTTACTTCATGTATAATACAACCACTAGTGCACTATGTGCAAATGGCGCACTAGCACATAGGAGCACCTAATGAACTAATCACAGCCAATGACTAAATCACAACAGGCCAATTGATTCTAGTATCAAACCTGACTGATGTTAGATGTTAGTCCCACAATGCAATGCTCCATCTTTTACTGGATATGAAAATTATATCTATGTGATACTGTACACTGTATCACTGTGTGTTATGGCACAGGTGATGATTCATTCATCTGAAAGTGTGAGAATTTACAAGAGATACAGAAAGCTCACCCGTAGATTTTTTCGTCTTCTGGACTCGGTCGCAGGAGAATCTTGGGCGTGTTTGTTACAGCAGCTGCAGGGAAGAAAAACCACAAGAGTTTACAATATGTCCAATCCTGATTCAGTGTGAGATGATCATCAATCAGAAAGTTCCAGCTCATTATGTGCATGTAAAAATGTGGTCACAGCAGACTGAGGTTGATGTTGTATTAAGTCACAATGACCTGGAGGCTCCTCTATGTGTGGGATGTCTTTGTCCAGCTCTGCTGAGGCCTGGGGGTACTCAGGTACTCTGAAGGGGGAGGCCATGGTCAACATCTTGGCTGTCCTCAGTGGTTCTTCCCTGCTCCACACACACAGACAGGAGAAGAGGTTATAAACAGACTACATTGTGCCACACAAACTGCTTTACACATACATAGTCTTTACTTTGTATGCTTGATTTGTGATATTGGGCTATATAAATAAAATTGAATTGAATTGAATTAAATGGTCTATGTTGTCTATCTTGTCTATGTAAAAAATACAGTTGCTGTCTTGCTTTGTCATGTCTTTTTACCATTTGTTAAAATAATTTTCACACTTGTCAATCCCATGTGCACTTTTTCCAAACTGTTCACACGGGCTGCTTTGCAAACACACAACCAACACATCAATTAACCTTTAGTGTAAAAAAGTGTAGCAAAAGTGACTCCTGCTGCCTTAACTATAACATCTGCTCATCTGCCATAAGTCGACTGTGTGACTACATGTTCAATGAACTACAAAACACAAATTACTGAGGCACTGCAGCATACATATATTTTGTGTTTCTGTGTTGTCTATTTTGCAGTTTACTGTTGCATTGCAGTCTGATACCTCTTACAGTAGATACATCTTGTAATTCCAAATAAATCCAGGAAATGTGAAAGTGTGCTTCATGCTTCAGGACAGCTCTGCGCTAAATGTTCTGTGGCATACATACAATATACATATACATACATGTAGTACAACAACAAGTGTGCACACACTTTTTATTTGCATTAGGGGAAGTGAAACAACACATGAATTCCTCTGTAGGCCTATTGCTGAGCCATGGTATCCTCATGAACCTTCAGAAAAACTCTTTAGCATATCTTATGCAATCCTACAATCCCCAACAACCCACAAATATTTGAAGCCAAGCAGCTGTCATGACACCAAGAACAAACTATTTGGTCTGTTGTTGACAGTGACTGTAGTTCTCTCACTGATGACGTACATCTACAGCAGCAATAGTGGGAAAGCATTCTTAACTACATCCACATTTTGTATAGATTGTAACAAGGCTGCAAACAAACAAATACTTAGTGTTACAATCTGAATAAACTGTTTTATTTCAAGCAATACAGCTGTGGAAAAAATTAAGAGACCACTGTTTTACAATTTGTAGGTATGTGTTTGAGTAAAATGTGCAGTTTTATTTATACTAGAAACTACCGACAACATTTTTCCCAAATTCCAAATACTACCATTTAGAGCATTTATTTGCTGAAAATACAACTGGTCAAAAAATCAAAAAGATAAATGCAATGTTTTCGGGCCTCAAATGCTGATTGTTTTTGTTTTAAACATCATAATATTAATGTTTTAACAGGTCAGAATTCAATATTTGTTTTCAATGTTATTAACTATTATATATAATATTCAGTATAACCCTGATTTTCAATCACAGCTTTCATGTGTGTTGACATGCTCTCCACCAGTCTTTCACATAATTGTTGGATGCTTTACGTCACTCCTGGTGTCAAAATACACAGAGCACAGCATTGTTTGATGGCTTGTGACGATCCAGCTTCTTCTTGATCACATTCCAGAGGTTCTCAAACAGGTTAAAGTTTGGATATTCAAAGTGGTTTCTTAATTTTTTCCACAGCTGTTGTTTTGAGATAGATTTCCATCTAAAGTTATCTACATTTTATTTGGTTTTGAACTGAAAGTGAATTGTTTTGAGCAGAAAATTTTAATGTCTGCTGTAATTTTAAAGAATTTTGCTGCTAGTGAACATCAACTGAAAGAGGTCTTCATGAATTTTGGAAGAAGGGACTGCAGAAGTGAATGCATTTTGTATGAAAGCAGTGCTTTGACTATGACTATGTCAAGTGTTCTGAACAAGTGGAAACTAGTGTAAAAACCTGTAAAAAAAACAAAAAACAAACAAAAAAAAAAAAAACCTACCTGGGGTTGTCTCTCTCATTGGAAGAGCGGGAGGACAGGTCTGACTGACGGGACCTCCTCTCCTCTGGGGGAGAATAAGAATGATAGGACTCCATTTCTGATATGTCTAACAGACAGACAGACAGACAGACAGACAGACAGACGAACATCATAGTTAGACACATACTGTAGCCATCTTTCAAGCCAAATGTCCCTGTCCAGACTGCATGCTTCCACCACCACCACCAGCAGCACCAGGACCCAGCAGCATAGGAAGACACAACACTAGTGAATTAACCCCTGGGACAGAGTGAGGACATTGTTAGAGAGATTTGTCAGAATTATGAGGACAAACACTGTGTCAGAATGTAATATTTAGTGTAAAAGCAGCCAATAAAAGACAGTTTAAAGTGCAGAAATTGCAGAAGAACTGAACAGCCAAAATACAAACTTGTACCCTAGAGTAGCTATAGCATTTTCCGTAAATTTCAGCACACTACAAAGTTCAGCAATGGTTTGTGAAGATTTCTGAAAAGGCATATCTGAAAGGGCACATTAATTCTAAAACTAGCATACTGGCATCAAAACTAGAGCTTGATATGGTGGGAAGAGGATTAGAACTTTTAAGACAGCAATCTCAGAAGAAACTTTTGGAATGCTAGTATGAGGGCAGCTCCGGTCTCCTGGGATCATTCATATTCCTTTAAATTCCAGAAACAAGTGTCTGTTGTGGATCACCAAGTGCTTACTCAGCTCAGACGGCTTTCCACAGACATGGCCCAGCTTTTATTCTGTCCCTCTGACTTCTTGTCCCATCTGAATGGAACTCTGTGACTCTGAACAGTCTTTGATTTGGTTGCTTTCATCTGTCAGTGCACTGCTCTGAAGACAAGGGAGGGAGGGAAGTCAGCTAAAGAAGGAAACTTTGCCAGAAGCCTATACACCAACAGAAACTAATGATGCATTGAAGGATCAGGTGTGCGTAAGCAGACCACATTAAAAAAAGTCCCTCTGAAAACATCTCACTGTGACAAACCCCTTTAACAGCCAACAGCTCTGTTAATTCTAACAGTCTTCATCACTATTTATAGATGATGTTCACCTTTACTTTAGCAGTGGAGGTCAGAGGTCAGAGAGGGGAGAGGGCTGGTTAGCTGGGGTCTGGCAGAGCTGTGTTTCAACAGGGATGATCCAGTACTTGTTGGTTAGTTTATTACAGTTAGAGAGACGATCTGCATGCAGGGCTGTAGTCAGGGGTGATGGGATTTGAAAAGTGAAAGTAGGATACTGTAATGGGAACTACAGAGACAATGAAAATACATGATGACAGACAGACAGCTAGAGCAAGAGGAATGTGAGGAGAATGTGTCAAACCTTATATGTGTACATCAACATCCGTCATTTAAATTAAATCACAACACCGACTTGGAGAGACTGGACAGTGTGCTGATGAAAAAGTTTCAGAAATTGAATCATTGCAAAGACTCAAACTATCAGGACATAGTATCATGTTTTTTCTATCTCGTATCAAGATACAGGCCCCAGGGATTGGTCTATCCATCAAAAACCTTTTGAGTTCAGTGGTTGTAGTGATTTTTTTCTTGCAATGACAAATTGCAATCTCTCTCTCTGGCCCTGTTCACACCTGGCACTAACATATGTCTTTGGTGATTCCAACAGAGCTAGACAGATGTAAATGCATCCGCCACACCTGGCATTAGAATGCATCTCTAGTGATCATTTGTGATCACTTCCCACTTCCCTTTTCTATATGCAGATAAACAAGCTCATCTACAGCCTGAAACATAGCGATCAAACATACTGTTCAACTTGAAGCCAGTCCGTTTCAAGTTGAACAGACTGGCTTTGTAATGTTTCTTTGCAAATATAATTCACTGTGTGGCTCAAAGACTACCAGGAGCTTTTAAGGTGGAATGTTTATGTGTTACTCACTGCATGAAGTGCTATTGATGTCAATATGAAACTCTGACCATTCAGTTTGTTTTTAGTGGCTCTCTAGAAATATTACATAAGACGCTAAAGATATGCTAACTGTTGTATCACCATGTATGCTAATACTATAAATACTTTACAAATTTATCCAGTGCAACTTTTTAATGAATTTATTTATTTTTTCAATTTATCATCATCATCATTATATAATCTTTAGAAACAACTTTCACCTTAACCTTTTCTGTTAATGTTTTGCTAGTCAAACATTCAGGCTTTAAGGTTTGCTTCACGTCAGTTTACAACATTTTATTTTTAGGTATGCCTGTACCCATTAAAGCTGCTTCACAACACAAAGACAACATTATGATTAGAAAAAGACACTTTAAACAAACTGTTCCACAGTGCTTCCACACTGTTCTTTTTTTCTTCTATTCATCACTGCTACTGCTTCACTCCTTTTCTCTTTCTTTTTCCTTTTTATAATAAAGGAGCATGGCAATGTGAATAATTCACACTGGACCCATTGAGAAATTCACATGCAGATTTTGCATTTTCCCTCACCACATTTTCACATTGCATCGATGTGAAATGGCTTTTAATCTGAGTTCACAGTAGAGAGGAGACAGGAAACAAGAGCAAAGAGAGCAAAATGACATAAAACCCTGCTTTGCTGATCAAACCACAGATGTTGTGGCTCATGGTCACCCTTAACCACCCAATTACAGGCCTACCCTCAATACCGTTTTATGGAAACACAAAGGACCAAATCCAGATAGAACAGAGTTTCCATAATCTTGGCAGATGTGTTTGGGCGTTTTTGTTGTATCCCCCACTCCAAATATTTGCCCTCATCATTTCTGTCTAGTAGAGATACACTATATGATCAAAAGTTTGAGGACGATTTAAAATACATCCCATACGTAATTGCTGAACATGTCATTCCAAACCTCAGGAATGTGGTTTGGTTTCTGGTTCTTGCTTTTAAGAATATTCTGGCTACAAGAATTTACTTCCATTCCACCACAAAATCAGGGTGATGCGGCCTTGGCCTCCAGTCTGCATTCATGCTCATCTCAAAGGTGTTGGATGGGTTGAGGTCAGGGAGCTGTACAGGACACAGTTTTTTACCACACTGTGAAAACCATTTCTTTATTGATTGGGCTTCATGCACAGAGGTACTGCCATGTTAAAACAGGATCTTTCTCAGAATCTTTTTTAAATTTTTTTAACTAAGCTGTTGGGGGCACACTGTTGTCATTACATAGACTCAGACTTCCCTATTATTAAACATATTAAACCTAAAAAACAGCACACAGTGCATGATCAGGGTTGTGCTCAAACTTTTGGTCATATAGTGTATGTGGTCTATAGAATATGGAACTGAAAAAAAACATGTCTTTGTACACATGTACACAGCTAAGGTTTAGTGGTGATGCAGTGTAAACATATATTTTGTACACTGGGGATTAATCTATGACAGTTTAATCTAGATGACTTTGGTAGTCACTGCAGGGTGGACTGAATTGGCAGTGGAGGTTTAGAAATTTTGGAAATGAGTCAGGAGCTAAATGTGTCAGTCACACATACTGACAATCAAAAATCATGGCAAAATCATATGAATCAAATGAAATGAAAAAGAGACCACAGTACAAAAGTCACTCAAAAAGCCTTTGTGACACACATTTTTAACTAAACCTTACTATTTTGACCATGCGCTCAATGCGATTTTTCAGAGCCTTACAGTACATCTGACATCAGAATTCCCTATCCTATTCTTCACTATACATTGCACAGGGATGTGATTTTCCAGCAGGAATGATAAATGATATCATTCTGTGTTTTGACTATTGTGTTCTGTAAGCTCCTGGCAGCACACATTTCAGTAAAAAGTGCTAAGCTCATACCATCACAAATGAGAGCCCAAGCACTGACCAGTGAGAAAGCCCTCTGTGGATGGAGTATCATCAACTTCAAATTGGGTCAGTGTCATCTCAAGACCTTTGTGATGAAAAGTTATCTTAAAAGTGACTATTCTGCTGTGATGCTGCAATGCTGTGAATTTCGATGTTTCACCAGAAATGGCTTGATAGCGTCACCTACAAAATGTTAAAAATCAAGCCCCCGCTTTAGGTTTCACCTAGATGCACCAAATTCAGTAGACACATGTATCAGGTCCAGTAGCACAAAAAGCCCATTGAACATATACCCTACACCGAAAAAGGAAGTCAGCAGTACTCCATACAGCTGCTGGTGGAGCAGCCTGAGACAGCATGGATGTATCAAGACCATGGAACAGCAGTGAGAGTGTGAAATGGAAGAAGAAAGTGAGACACACAAGAAAGTTCATCTATACCACCTGGACAGACAACAGTGAGTTGCTACACTGTTAGGACATAGATCATTAATATGTTATTACACAGAGAAATCAACAAGCATCTTACCCACTTTATGAACGACGCTTTGTCATGCAATATTCTGTATTCACAAAAATAAATCATTACCCTTTTTCTGCAACAGCTTAACATGATTTAATTATCAGAAATATGACAATGATATAAAAAATTAAACACCTTCACCTGAGTCACAAATCAATACAATGAAGGAAACGTTTCTTCCAATGGCATTATTCAACATCTCTACTTAATAAATCACACAATTCAGTGTACATAGTGATTAAAATATGTTTATTTATTCAGAAAAATTAATCATGTATTAAAAAGTTAAATGATTTAGAGCAGTATAAAGAAAAGTGCAAAGGGTGTGAAAGCTTTACAACTTAGTCTGGTTGTGTCACAGCCATTTTACAGCTTAGAAAAAGGCAACAGATTGTTACACATGCTGTGTGTCGGGTGTCCCTTCATCTAAAAGTATGACATATTATCTGGAAGAGAAAAACAGACAAAAGATGGCACTTTGAGCCATTACAGGGATTGCCTTTGCTTTGTAAAATGATCATTTTTTAATTTCAAACAGTCACTTCTGCTCAGATTTCGGGGTCACGTCTTGCGGTCGCATTGACCATTGAAAACTTGAAACTTACATAGCAGATATTTTTAACATTTGTACTGTGCATGTAAACATGATAGTGGGCAAATGTTTCCAGGTAACAGTTGAAGTAAAGCCACTCATTTGTATGGAGGCTGAAGTATGCCACAAAAAATAAGAATCAATTAATTATTTAAATATCTTTATCAATGAAGTTTTAACCTTAATGGGGTTTTTTTTTGTATTTTAATTTATTTCTCCTCCATCTTTAATCACTTATTATTCATAAATAGATGCATGACTTTAAAAAAGGTTGGGTGATAAAACACAAATGATAATTATCGTCAAATAAAATAAATAATAAAAAAAAAATACTTGAAAAAAAAAAAATTTATTTCCTATGCTAGCTGACCTATGATCAGTGTTTGACAGTATTACTTGCAGGTTGTGTGAAGGTGTGGATGTGCTTATTTGTGTTTTAGAACAATAACCATTGTTAAAACTTAAAAAAATAATGTTTTATTTCTCTGATTCACTCCTTTCTTCTGGCCATCAGCACTATCTCTCTTTACCTCACCTAACCATTGCTCGCTCTCTCTCTCTCTGCTCAAACACAGAGGAGCTTGAATTGCAGTATGTGATCAGTCTATGGTCACATCAAATTATGAGTAACTTACGTACAGTTGGATAAGCAGCTGAAAGCAACATATGTGGAAGCATTTCTGTATCATGGTCACATGACTCACTGTTGGTTGGTACCTGATCATGTGACCGACTGCGTTGTCTCAGTCACTGACTGAACGACTAATAGTTTGTATTGAATCAAACAGAACAGAAAAGATTCATTATTCTAAACTCTCAGCTGAATGTCTTTTTTCATATTTGCTGGACTGATAATTATCATTTAAATTTGTGTATTTAAGAAATGACTGCCTCTAAGCTGATGTCTATTTGATTTGAATGACCTTGGTGGTTTTGAAACTGAAGTTGCACTTTAATACGTAGGCCTGGGTTTTGTTCTTATTTCTCAGTGCGATCAATTGACTGATTGATTGAGCCCTAATTTTATCATTATCACTATATATATCTTTCTTTTTATCTTTAGGGTTTATTTTGTTTACATTGTTAACTAAACACTGGAAATCTTTCAATGTTTTGTTACTTAATTTTAGATATTTTGATGTTGAACAAATATTTTATTATCAGAATATTTTTGAAAGTTCTAGTTCTAGATTTCTGAAATGTTCTGCTGCAAATGTTTGGTTTTATTCAGGACCAAAATTAATCTTTAAACTGGAAAAATGTTATCATGATAAAGTTTTTATATGTTATATATTATATTTATATATATATATATATTATATGTCATATGACCAAGCACTTAAATAAATAGTGGCAAATTAGTGGCAAAAGTGATATCTTGTAATATGTTGAAAGACTGATTAATTGAGCACCCTGTGTTGAGACAGGGTGCAAGATTTGAAGAACGTTTGGGACTATAAGTTCTGCAAAAGTTAGATGAGAACACTGCATTTATAAAATGTTTGCGCTGACTCATTGGCTGACATCATTTTTGAGGATGCTTAGAGTCTGAAGGGATGTTATGGTTTATGTATGAGTTTTGTACAATAGTACAATAACTAATAAAAACATCATATAAATTGTAAACTACATATATACACATATGTGTATATATATTACAAAACCTAGTCCAAAAACAGCTCATTCCGCCATTTCTGAAATTGCGTAGGCGTGGCAGACACCTCGTTGGCTTGTAATGCCAAAGCTAATGCTCATTTAATTACCATTATGTGAATTACTAATTAAGTGATACAAATTATCATCTAAATTGTATTAATGGAGTATCCATTCAATTACTAATTATGTTTACTACTAACTTTTAAAAATATATAGAATAGTGACACACTTCAGTTCCCATAACTGGAAGCTGAGCAGATCTAATAATCTGCTTCTTTCTCAATTGTTTAAATAATTGTATTGACAACAGGTGACCAAACAGTGTATATTATAGAAGTGTTTTATAACAGTCAATCAAGATACTTGATACCATTAAACACATCATGTCAAAGATACAAAGACTTCTGGTCCCAACTCTAATCTCAGCCAAAGTCTTTAGATGTTAAAACGTCACTCTGGGCTGGACAGAAATCAAAGGATATTCAAGTAACAAAAATTGCTCAAAATGAGTCAAAGGTTTTGCTGCAGTGTGCACTGGACCACACACAGGTATACTCAGATGGGCTGTCTGCTTACATCAACATGTAGCTGTCATGGGAGGCTGCATCTTAGTTAAGTGATTCATTTACCTGGTATAAAAAAGAATTTTAACAACCATATGGGGTATCTGTAGACCTCTGTTTATGGGAACAGTAAACCGGAAGTAATTTAAAAAGTGTTCTTACTTGAAATCAAAGGTTGCTGTGGGTTTGACATTTGCCCACTGTGCAGCCACACAAGTACACCTGTGGGAAACACTGCACACAGCAGCCCTGCCTAAACCACACAATCACAACCACAAACCTCACTGTGGTTTCACCCTGCTGCTCAGCTCATGATGCATTCACTTACTCACCGTCATTATCAGAGTCAGAGTCTGCGAGGGGCGGGATGCGAACCAGGATCTGACGGCGGTCTCTCTGGACCACCAGCTGCAGCTTCCCTCTTGACTTTTCGATCAGCTTACCAGCATCATGTAAGGAGAGGTTCTCTGTCACTGTGCCATTGATCTGCGCACACGCACACAGAGAACAGGCAGTCAGCGGCTGCTTTCACACTGCTGGAACTGAGGAGCCCCTCACTCTGCTCAGCTCCATCTACTTTTATTCCACATAGTGATGAATTACAGCTTTTTAGGGCTGGGTTTAAAAATGTATTTTGTGGTTCAAATTGATCTTCATTTGAATGATCTGATATCAATTAATAAAATGATGATTAATAAAATTAATAAAATACCTTTTTTTTTTTTTAAATCTATGCCGTTTCCTGTGGATGAGTAAACAAGCTTGAGCTTTAACTGTGTTAGTGACCTCTGCACTAAAGGAAGCTCTTACTGGCTCATTTTAAATAAAAAAATACAGTGTGCATTTGTGACTAAAAATAGACATGTAAAATGTAGGAGCGCATGTGCAATTAAAAAGTATTACAACTTTTTTAAAAGCCAGGTTTTAAAAGCCAACAGATGTAGGTAAAAACTCTTCTGAAACTATCCCTAACTAAATCAATATTGAATCAAATTGGAATTGATGGGAGTGTTCTGTACACCTTCAGAATGATGTCTCCCTCCTGCAGGTTCCCATCCTTCGCTGCCAGGCCAGTGCTGGTCATCTGTTTAATGAAGATCTGACTGCCCAGACGCAGGCCATACTCTACAAAACACACACAAGATTATTATGCCAAGGCAGGAGTACAAGTACATTTTCCACTGTACCATATTTATGGGTTGTGTTTCCTTGCACACTAGTATCCCAGTTATGAGGCATATGCCAGTTCAGGGTGTGGTGTTTACATAGAACACAGAAATCTGGTTACTCATATTCCTGGGGCTTATTTCACAGAAGTAAAATTAAGACATCCCGGATGAGAGAAGAAGCGAGGCTTGACCTAGTCCAGTCTGTTCATCTTAGCTTAATGCGTTTCACATAGCTTCAGCCAGGCTGAGAAGGCGCGAATAGGTCAAACATGGTGTAAGTAATTCTGATTAATGTGCATTCATGTCTTTCTACAAAAGACCAAGCAGGACAATCACAGATTTCCTGATGAAGAGGTATGTCGTATACTTTACACCCAATGAGCAACAGCTACTAATGGCAGTATGAGGAAAGAATATAAGTAAGTAAAGAAAATGAATAAATTGAATAATTATAATAATATAACGGCACAGACCTTACATCTATCAGCTCCCCAGCCAATGGCTCAGGCAGGCTGTGGTATTGTATGAAATACTACTTTTAATGGGCAAATGTTCAAACCATGATGATGATAATGATGAAGAAGCTCTTAATATTCGCATAACAGCAGTGGATGGAAACATGTTCACATTTGTGATACATTTGGATGGAAACCCACCTAGAGACAGGGAATTCATTAAGCATGATGTTGCACCTCGTAAACTCTGAAATATACTTGGCTTTGTGCAGCAAAGGCACACTGGCACCAACAGGGACATAATGCATTGAAGTGGACTTTGTGAACTCAGAAACCTATACTCGAAAGGCCACAGAGGAAAATTTTGCTTTTAAATTTATTTATTTGCTTTTTATTTTATTTTGTTTAAATAAAAAGGCCTACATCTGCCATTCCTTTCATGTTCTTTCACTACAGCATTAATTTCTACATAGGCCAATTTTAAAAATTCTATTCAGCAAATTGTTTTCAGCCAACTCCACAGTATTCTTGTACAACAGGTACAAGTACCTCTGTATTTAAAAAAAAAAAACTGCAGTATTTTTTTATATATTTTTTTTTATTTTTTATAATTCAATACTACATTCATACCCAGTATACAGGAATGCTGGCCTGTAAAAAAATACGTTAATGTTTTTTTTTTCCATCTACCAGTTCCTTTGGCTAGTTAGTTGGCAAGTTAATTTCAGACACTGGTCCTCATTTTTCAGTGCAACTTTATTATGAAATTTGACTACTGATGTGCATTACTCTAAGAATTAAATATATTTCATATACATTTTAAATTCATGGTTTGCTATGTTTTCAATTCCATTACTTCATAAATGTAAGTACTTTCGCTAGTCATATGTATTTTTTGTAAATTTGGGTCCCATGAAAACTTCAAACTTACCTTTTGGGTGTCAAGGGTTTCCATGCTATGATGTGATTATAACTGGTCAGAATAATGGCCAAAAGAATGAATTATGACAGATCAAATGTGGAACAGGGAGACAGGTAGTTCATGAAAGGATGACACTGTGTATGAATATAAAAAAATGTGATGATGTTGGTCTTGTTTTACCTTCATTCGGTCTGTTCTTCACCAGCAGGACGTTGACAGGTTTCTCCAGTGGCTCCAGGTCTCTGGAAGGTTGTGGTGATGGGTTGTCATGCAGTCGGTCTCTGCTCCTGTACCTCCCTCCTCTTCCTCCTCCTCCTTCCCCTCTCTCAAACTTGTCCTCCATGCAGTAGTTGTCCCCAGGGCTGCGTCCTCGGCTGTGGTACCTCTGGCGCTCAGCACTGGTGTCCAGGGCTCGGCCACGGCTGCCGTCTCTCCTGGATCTGTCTGGGCTGGGCGAGCTCCTCTCCTGGCTCCTGCCCCGGCTCCTCCCTCGCTGGTTGTAGTCCCGTCCACCCCTGTATTCTGGGTCCAGGTAGCCCTTGCTGTCAAAGGTGTGGTCCCGGCTTGGCTCGTCACGATACCAGCCGTTGTCATTGTCAGCATCGTAGTAATGAGTGGACTGAGCATAATCCTGACTGTCTCCACCTGGAGAGGGGGGCTGCTTTAGGGAGTGGACTGCCACCTTACGGGGTCTTTTAACTGTCTGAGAAAAAAAAACAAGAAAAAACAATCACAGATCAGAATGTTTACAATCCCTACTTGCATCTGGAGGGCAAAAGACACATGTTACCATAGCTTTGATTCTGGGACTTCTAATCCTATATTTCAACTTTTTTGCTCTTTTGTGGACTACATATGACCATAGACTGTATGTAAGACGTGGACTGTTTGAACTGTTGTTTTGAAGCCAGGAGTTTGCGTTTTGGCTGTCACCAGGTGGCTTTTTGGGGCCAGAAGTGACCATATTATATACAAGGGTGGAGCTGTGGGAGCATGGGGGGTCAGAGCCATTTGTGAGGGGTCATGGGTGAGCTTGCTTATTGACACGGTTAAACAGTAAATTTCAAATATTTTAGTAACAAAACCATTTGACGGCCTTATTAGTGTAAGTTATTATCTACAACTACAGCCCTCTGTCTGGAAAAAAATGCTTAATTCAATAATCAGATGCTCTGAGAGTCCAAGAGCTTTGACTGTCAGCTAGCTCAGCCGCTCACTTTCAGAGCTGATGGTTATTGAATAAAACATATTTTTTCATGACAGGCAGCTCTACTGTAGATGTTGAGAAGTTACACTAACAAGATGGTCAGTGGATTCTGTCATCTTCATGAAGTTTACAATGAACTATAACACCTGGCCTGTAACCTAGCTACATTAGCTAATGTTAGCATTAATTCAGTACCACATCATATGGCCTGTGTGCTAGTCTGCTAATTAGACCACTCAGTGCTTGTTAATGTTTGCATAGGCTATCTGAAGATACATCAGGTCATGTTGCATGTTGGGACAGGGGCGCCATCTTGTCTATTAACTGCTTGACTATGTGGTTAATGCTTATTTTTTGGCTAACTGTTAAGTCAGTGAAATCTGATGTAGAAAGAGAGAAGAGAGGAGAAAGAGATGAAGACATAGGCCAAATAGGGTCTCTTTTCCCATCTCCATCTCTCCATCGGTTTTGACCAATTTAGCCAAACAATAAGAAGATAACCACTTTAACAAGCTCAGCAAACAGAGTCTATCATTAGATGGAGCCCCCATCCAAACAAGTGTTGTTAATTGTGAAGCGATGATGTGAAGATGAAGAAGGAACCTCTGCAGACACTGTCTTACTTGCATATAGCAGGTTTATTACAAACAGCATCAATCAGGCTACATGGACAGCCTGGAGAGGTCCCGAAGCCAATATGGAATCCTCTGAATATCAATGTCACTGTCCCCCAACATAGTGGGACGTCAACTTAACATTCTCTAGATATTATAACAAGTTGAAAATGACTGTTATCAGACATAACATTAATATTTATCAAGTAGCTGAAATTACTTGGTGATGACCAAAAGCCAAATGAGAGGCTTCAAAACAGCAGTCCACAAACCAATGGGTGACGTCACAGGGACTATGTCCACTTTATGAATATAGTGAATGAGACGAAGGTGTCTGGTGTTCTGAGATGCAACAACTGAACCCAGGTTCCATCACTAATGATGTGTCCAAGGTGCATCACAGGATGAGAGACACTTACCTCCAAATGAACAAACTTTGTTAGATTATGAAGTCCACAAGATGTGGTAGAAATCTTCAGAAAAAGCTGAGTCAATAGTGATGAAATATTATGTGTCATAGATTTGTTTTTAATTTCTCCTCAAAGACAGAAATACAGAACATGCCTTTTCCTTTTAATTAAATTAAACATCTTTACAAGAGTGTCCTGGCCAAGACAGACAGCAGCACAATTTCCAAGCCATACATAAAGAAATATATACACACACGCAAACATCGTATCGACAAATGTTGACATGTGCTCAATATACAGGCAAAACATCTAGAGCCAGATGTTTCTGGCTCCATTTAAAATCACTTTGAATGCACTGAATGAGACCAGCTCCTTAAGTTTTGGCTCATTTTATAATTTAAATGAGTAATGAGTAAAATAAATGAAGCTCAGTGCTCCATAATAGACAGTATCCAGAGCATGTAAGTAAGCTTTGAGAAGACGCATATATATATATATATATAGTATGTCACATCGCCATAGTTCAGCACAGACATAAATGTTGCAGCAACAAGTCTGCTTTTGGCCTGAAAGGAAAGGCAGGACTTGATTCTAAAATAAGAACACACTTTCACTTTCAGTCTTTCCTGCAGTTTATTACAATTTTGTATACACTGAGGTTTTTTGTGCATTGAACTGTTTTTTCTATATGCGAAAAATAAGAACTGTAAGATCAATCAGATGTGTCCACTATTCTTGCATCATAAGGTTCATGCAGTTCTCGCAATGACTAACAACCTATGATTAATGACAGTGACCTTTAGTTTATTTTTATTAACAACCCTGACCTTTGATTTCTGGCCACCAAAATTGAATCTGTTCATTTTGACTTCAAGTGAACGTTTGTGCAAAATTTTGCTACATTCTTTCAAGTCATTCCTGAGATATCATGTTTTAAACATAATGTTGACTAATAGACCGTCTTATAGAGATGCATCGTGGACGCATCTAAAAATGTACTATGGCTTCTATATTTTCTTTCTTCGGAGAGAGTAGAAGCACTTCAGTAAAGATACAGGTATTGTAAAAGCAGCAAATCAGATTCCAGCAACATGTCAGGCTTTTATATTTAACTCTGAGGACCAGTAAGATTAGTCCAGTATACACACGGGACAGGACTGCAGCTACTTTTAGAGCTGCAGCAGCATGAGAGCCAGCCATGCTCTCACGCCATTTACACATGCACACAAAACACACACATGCATACACGCACACACACACACACTCTACAGAAGATATAGAACATGAGCTCTTCTTATGAGTTCCAGTAAAAATACAAAAATGTTGTATTTTCTGATGTCTGTCACAATAGTGTATCAAAGAGAGAATTTAAGAGTCATAGTGATTTCTTTCATTGCATGTCACCAGTTAACAGTGTAGCTGTTAAATACTGCACATACTGATAAAGAAGAGGGTGCGGGGTTCTGGACTGACCTGATGCAGTTCCCACTTGTTCCCAATAGAGAATGTGTGGAGCATCTTGAAACACAAAATGCCTCAAGAAAGACCCCATACTGATGAACACCTTAAGACAGGGGTCACCAACACACAGCCTGCAGGCACCAGGTCGCCCCCAAGGACCACATGAGTCTGTGAGCTAAATGCATCTTTGGGTAAGCAGTGGTCTTTTTTCACGAGGCCAGCAAAAAACTAAAAGGGTTTGTCAGTGGCTAGTGAAAATGGGACATTTTTCCTATGAAATGTTGTAGAAGTGATCATCTGAAAATGTAAACAATTGCGGAGATTAATAGAAATAAAGTGTTGAATATTGATATGATCTGTTTCCCACCTTGTTACTTCATTGTTGATAATTATTGTGAGAAATCATTAATGTGATCAGTGTCTTCACAAAGATGACTATCATTAATCATTAATAATAATATATAACTAAAGGTAAACTGAGCAAATTTGTTATTTCAGAAGAGTGTATCAAATTGGTAGACCTTCGTATGACTCACGAAGTAGCTCACAGTTTCAAAAAGGTTAGTGACCCCTGACTTGTTTACAGAAAGAATGAAACAATATGAACCTGTCTTCAGTCCATGAATGTCTTTTAAGTATAGAGAAAAGAAATGGTAACATTACAAAGTGGTGAATGCTTTACTATTCAAACTTTTTCTTGAATATTTTTCAGTCTGAATGTGAGGAATGGATGTATATTTACAAATGAAATGACGTTGACGAGACGAAACATGAAATATGTTGTGTCAAAGTCAAAGTCAAAGTACATTTTAATATCACTACTTCCTTTTTTAATTTGCATTTTCCATACCATCCCAACTATTTGAAGTTGCATAGTTATTGAATTATTGAATTCTGCCTCTGGATTTGTGAAAAACTAACTAAAACTACAAATAACTGTCAACTTTCACTCTGTACCAAAAATCTGCTGCTTTTAAACTGGAAAGAAATAATGGTAGTATTTATTGTGCCATTTTTCGGTATTGACTAATATGAAAAGTTTATCATGATAACATTTTTGGCCATATTGCCCTAATGCAAATATGTAAAACAAAATCAGGTTCTCCATTACTGAGTCATGCAATGCACAGCTCTGTGAAAGCACACTGCTGCACTGCTTATGTTCATACTCACTATCTTGGCCACTTTGCCACATTTACGGAGCGACTGCACAGCAAAGGAATGAGGCACGTTGTCCATGGGGATGGAGTTGACCTGAATGACACGGTCCTTCTCACTGCACACGCACACGCACACGCACACGCACACGCACACGCGCACACGCACACGCACACACACGCACACACACACACACACACACACACACACACAGAAAATGGAACAGTAAGAAAGAAAATTAAAGTCAACAGTAAAGAATCAAAGAGCTGCTTTTTGCCAATCAGTGATACTTCTGTAAGTACTTCTCAGTTAAAACACTTCCAAATGTTTCCGTGTTTAGTTGTTATTGTACTTTATATAATTTATGTATATTTGAATGATGTGAATGAGGTGAATGTTTTTCATGTTTTGATTATACAGAATAGTTTAAAACCACAAATAGTCTTTAAAGTTGTTTATGTTTACACCTTCACATTTTGTTGAATAAGAAATCAGACCACGCTCATTTTCTTTATCTTGATTTAATGTGAATTCCTACTGGTGGAATATTGTGTATTTTGTGTGTTTTCACATATTGTTGCGTCTTTTATGAATAATCTTAAATAAATAACCATCTGTTTTTTTCAGCTTTGGACCAAGAATCAGCCTTTAAACTTAAAGAAATAATGATTAGATGATTATCATGATAGTTATCCATATCGACTGATATGAAAATATTTATCATGATAACATTTTTGGTCGTATCACCCTGCTCTAGATTTATTTTATGGCCTTTATAGCTAGTAGTAATCTGACTGTGCAGCCACCACAGGGTGTTAAGCAAATGTACAAATTTCATCTACTGAAATGAATACTTAAGCACTGAGAGGAAACATTTTGTTGAACTAATCCTTTTGTGAAGTGAAGCACAGACTGCAAACTTTCACCAGTAAATTCTACCATTCAGTCAGTAAGAAGCAGGTTCCTCACTCCACTCAAGTGGGTTTTGGTGTGACTGACTTACAAGAGCAGTCCATCAGCCGGTCCTCCCTGCAGCACATCTGACACGATAATAGACGTCTCCCCGTTCTCAACGTTGGGGTTGTCACGGCCACCGGACACAGCGATGCCAAAACCCATCTTTGAGTCCTGCAGGACGACAGAGACACTGATGTGATGAGAAAAATACACCCAGAATTCAGGACAGTACACAATGTAACTTTGAGTGGAGCTGGGACTGAGACATGGGGACTACTGTTGTTTACTGTGTATACGGTAGTTAGGATGTAGCTCATCATGCTTTTGCTATGCTATGCTTTCTGCAAACTTCATCAATCATTGTAGTTTCCCATGACCATTTTGTAGTGGAGGCCAGCCAGTCAACAATTAAATCTTATAGCCTTGAAAATCTTAAGGTGCATGTTTTTGGACTGTGGGAGGAAGCCGGAAAACCCGGAGAGAACCCACGCAGACACAAGGAGAACATGCAACATGCAAGAACATGCTGTGAGGCAACAATGCTAACCACTGCACCACCGTGCCGCCCGAATTCCAGTATGTAAAGACAGTATTTAAATGGACTTGAAAGAAGAAATTCCAGAGCTGCAGCAGATCCACCAGAGCAGCTTCATGTGGTAAATGTGAGATCCATCTAAACAGTTCTTTCTGCCTTTCCGGACCTCATGTCAAGTTATTAAATGGAATATCTTTAAATGTGACCTTATGTGGACTCTACGGACAGGTATTGCAAATTAGCATTCAATATAAACATTATGATACTTGTCTTCTTTTTATCCTTGTACATTGTATCTGTCCCTATTAAATAAACCATAAATCCATAATAGACAATTCATCATGTTGTTGTCACTGACTGTTGTGCAGATACATTCCTTAACCCCCTACTGCCTAAATTTATTTACAATAATATAAATAAGTAAATGATTTGTGTTTTTGCTGTCAAACAGATGCTACATTAAGTGGAGATTGTTCATTTGAATATAGTACATACGATAGATATACATTTTGATTTCTGATCCAAATTAGCGACATTAGGCATAATTGGGCAAAATAGTAATTAATACAAATAATCAGGCGGCATTAGTGGGATACATATGCCACCTTTGCTGCATTCAGACTGGAAGAGTTTTGACTCGAATTTGCAACAATAGGTTACAAGGGATTAAAGCATTTCCAGCATAATATGGGCAGCATTATGGAATCCAAACACCTGCCAGAATTTAGCCATATATTCATATAATAAACAGTATTTAGTCCAGTCCAGTTAGAACAGTTTTGTGTATAGCTGTAGAATTTTGTGCCTCACTGAACAGAAATGCTGAGGATGTTTTCTTAAACATTTGAGTGTAGAGAAGCAGCCTGAGGCCAGGTTAGCCTGGATGAGTTAGCTCAGTTTCTTTGTGAGAATGGATTTTTAAAATGACAGTAAAAGTGTTGTGTCTTTTACTGTGTGACAGAACCTTTAGGAAGTGTTTTGTTTGTTTTATTTAGAAACTTGTACTTAGACATTTTAGACTTCCAACTTATTTTTTGTCTACATCAAACCTTTTCTAATCAAATTACAGCCATTTCTTTTGCAAAAGGAGGAAAATGTGCATCAATGCCGCAAAAAGTGAGAATGTGAGCCTCTGGATATCGAAATGACACACATGTGATACCACTACAAAGCTGAGAAACTCCACTGTACCTGACTTTTTAAAGCATATGGATATAGGATTAGTGGTTCAAAAGTATTAAACATTTTAGAAAAACAACTATATTTAGCCACAGGTGGCGGTCTTGGACTTTGAAGGTTAATATAAACTGATATTTTGAAAAATGGATGATGGATGTGAACCCTCTCACAAGCAACAATGGTTATGGTATTTACCAGGAAGGAAAATAAAGGGAACCAAAGCTAACAGTACGTCAACAATTCTGTGAACTTCACTGATATTTATCGTATACACTGTGAAAAATACACCTGCTAATATGATCAACTTGAAACTTGGCATAAAAGTGTTCCAGTAATATTTGTGTGAACAGATTGACAATATTTGTGCAAATAAATAAAACACATCTGCAAATACAAAAATTCCACAAATAAAACCTACATGTGAACACATTCAATTAATTTACAAATACATTGAAAGCATTTGCAAATAATTTTCTAACATTAGCAACTTTCAATTTGGGTGTTTTGTATTTGTGGATCTCAGTCCTTTATTGATGACTTTTGAGACATCCTTTCCACAAGGCTGAGTGTAAATCCACTGGTATGACTTGGATTTAGTGCTTATTTTGATCATTTTTGTTTTGATTA
Source organism: Coranthus polyacanthus (assembly GCA_037367275.1). Classification (NCBI taxonomy): domain Eukaryota; kingdom Metazoa; phylum Chordata; class Actinopteri; order Kurtiformes; family Apogonidae; genus Coranthus; species Coranthus polyacanthus. The sequence continues at coordinate 2,207 of JAPQRN010021923.1, read as the reverse complement.
AATCAAATTAAGATAATGAGTGCATTGAGTTCTTATTCCAGATGAAAATGGTTATTTGTGGTTTTAAACTCTTCTTTATGATCAGAACATCTGAACATTTCAGAAATCAGTAGAACATTCAAAACTATTATAATGATGAAATCTTTTTTTCAACATTAGATTATGCAGGGGTAAAATTAAGTAAAACAACAAACATTGAAACTTTTCATGTTCTATTTGACAGTGTAAACAAAATAAACACTAAAGACAAAAAAAATGTATGTTGTGATATCTGCTGAGCTCCAGGGAAAATTATCACACGATAATTATATTGCGATATGATCTCAAATTATATCACCATAAATCATTATATCCCACAGCCCTAATTGTAATTTTATTGCCCAGTGTTAATACAGTACGTAGACTAAGCTAAACTAAGCTAAGCTAACATTAGCAATTAATCTTATCTGATTATGCATTACATGTTTGCACACAGATTGTGATCTGTTCACAAAAATAACACTGAAACAATTTTATGGTCGGCCCAATTTGACAGTAATAGAAGAACACAGATGTCTACTGTTATGCACAGAGCCCTTTTTATGCCACACATTCTGCTGTGCTCCATGCATGTGTTCAGAGATTGTATACGAAATGTAATCTTTCCATCATTGATGGATGGATGTGTATAAACATTTCCCTGCCACTATGAAAAAGCAGGGTTGCATCACAGGATCAGTGTAAATTTCAAGGAAATACAAACTTTAGGGTGAACTACCTGTACACAGTGTGTATGCTATGCATTACATATGCAATGAACAATTTCTTCAAAATATAATGTTCCCACTATTGTAGAGATACAGTACAGAGAACAAGGTAGTTAATAAAAAAAAAAGTTAATATCGGTGCCACTTATTTTTTCTTTTTTTTCCACATTGCATACCAGTCACTCCAATGCCCTAATCCATTCTGCATGTAGTGTTGATAACAGTAGGATACATGTAGGACAGAGGACTTAAGACTAAGAAAACAGACAAGACAGATTACAGACATAGTGAGAAAGACAAAACTAGAGTAAATTTCTTCCATTAAGACAACATAAAGAAGACATTACTTGTGAGAACAGTTGTGTGCATTCTGCTAGTTAAAGAATGAATGGACAGAGAGGCAGAGGTTTGATTTTCCAAACTTACCCGCTGCAGAGTGACTGTGTACTGCTCCCACACTGTCTCCTCCATCCCTGAGCTCTGTGGGGAACAAACACACAATAGGCTTAGCCCACTGTCTGACAACACACCACATCTCACCAGCAGGTACACAATAACTTCAGAGTGAGTTTACATAGCACCCTTTTCAGACCTGGCATTAACATCCATCCCGAGAGATCAGAGACAGCACTACTGCCAGGATGCAATTGGGAGAGGGTCTGGGATGCATGTGTCCACATTCTCTTAGCAGTCTGAACAGGAATTGAAATCTGTGTAAGTGGAACTCAGCAAGCTAATGGTGTCATATTAAAGTGTTTTAAAGATGTCTGAAAATTTGAAAAAGTCCACAAAAATATATCATGGTGCTTCATATGTTGCTGCCTGAGAGCACATTGGAACAATGTTTTTTTTTTCTCGAGGAAATAGAATATCCACAGTTCACATAATCTGGTAGAAATTCATAAACATGTTTTAGCCACTTGATGACTTGAAGATTCAATCATCACTAAAGCATGTCATGAAGAGAAACAGTAAAACAAATGCTCAAAGTTGTCATATTAATATTTAAGGTATATTAACTGATTCACAGCATCATTTCATGCAATGAGTAATAGAGAAAACACTTCACCTTAAAAGCCGCAGCTGGTCACCTTCAAACATCACAGTGAATTAAATTTGTAAAGACATTTCAAATCCAGGCCTTTTCAACTTGAAATGAAAGCTTTCACTATGTTTTAGGCTATAGATGGGCCTTCTTATTTGCATATCGAGAGGGGAAATCAGATCCGATCACAAGTGATCACTGTAGGCACAGTTGGAGACACATTTTAATGCCAGAGGTGAACAGACAGCACTTCTCCCAGGTTCATAGCATTTATCATCAGCAAAAATCGTAATCAAAATCATCAAAACTCATGAAACTCAAGGCTTCAAAATGGTAGTCCACAATCCAATGGGTGACGTAACGGTGACTACATCTTCTATTATACAGTCTAATAATAATAATAATAATAATAATAC
>JAPQRN010021922.1:0-27072 GCA_037367275.1 Coranthus polyacanthus | reverse complement strand
GACCTTTAATTCAGAAATATCTAATTGCCTGTATGTCTTTTCACCAAGTGCATTGAGCATTTATTTGTTGGATTTGTATGAATATTACACAGAAATGTTTTTTTTTAGCATTTGAGCTTCACACCCTGAGCATGACGTCAGAGGAAAATGGCCACCAATGCGAATATGGTCTATTGTGCCTTTATGAGTAAAAATATAACAAAATGAATTCTCACATCTTTCTCATATCCCTAGAACAGCTCATTTTTCTAAACCTCATCCACTACATCATCTTTCAGGTGAAAGGAAAAAAAGTTTTGTGTTAGTATGCATACATAGTGAGGTACTTACGTGTATTTGTGCATGGGAGAAGGACAAGAAGAAAGAGGGAGTCAGGGGTAGAAGAGGAAGTCCTGCAACCCTGCCCTCTGATTGTATTCAGCGTTGTAAGTGGGATCAGCCCAGCCCTGTGGGAGTATACACTCATTCCACAAGACCAGGGGAAGGAAATCACCAAACCCCCACCCCTTTGTGTTGTATAGCATGCCACAGAATGAAAATCAGATAGCAACCAGTGCTCCTCTCCTCTCCTCTCCTCTCCTCTCCCCTCCATTTCTGCTCTGTTTATTCTCCGAAGATCCAACTTCCTAACAAGGTAAAGCCCAACCAAACTCTCTGGCCTCTGTGCTTTCACACCCAATATGGAAGTCCTGCTTCTTCCCATGTGGCCTGGGAGTGTTGTTTACAGGGGATTCACGTGCTGGGAACAGCACTGGACATCATCCTCATGGATAGGCACATGGATTTTTTTGCTTATTACTTTATTGTTAAGGAAACAGCCTCGTATTTATGTAAACAAAAATATATTTAGATTTCGATGCCTGCAACACACTCAGAAAAAGTTGGGACAGACAAAATAATACTGAAAAGTTTATATCCAAGTAAGATTGTTACTGTAAGATTCCACAATTAGCAGGTTAATTGGTAACAGATGAGGCGATCATGATTTGGCATAAAAGAAGCATCCACCGAAGGCTTAGGTTTTGCAAGGATGGGTTGTGGCTCAACACTTTTGTCAATCAGTTCAAAAAGAAAATGTCTCAATATGAAAGTGCAAAGAATTGACATCCTTTCAGTACATGTGAAAATATTTTTCCAGCATTAAGTTGCATTAGTGACACCTACTATGTTTGAGTTTGGACCAGAGTTATTATCCCCTTGCTGTCACCATTGGGATGGAAGAGGAGGTATTCAGTTAGTTACCATCTGCAACTTCACTACTAGATCACTAAATCACACACTGAAACTTTAAAGAAATGATGAACAGAACTGGGATGATCAAATGTCAAACACCGTCTTGAACTCATCTTAATTATTATTTATTTCTTAGATGTTCTTTTAGTTTGAAACTCAGTATAACTCATGCCATCATATACTATACCCACTATATGCCCATGTGGGTCATGTTTTATGAAAGAAATCCATTCAGTTTAACCCTGAGAACCCAAGTCTTTTGAGAACTGTGTGAGTCGGTAGGATTTTATGGTGCCACCCACATTTGAAGGCCTCTAATTAAGTCAAACCGATTTTCAAATGTTATCCCCTCAAGTGCAAATATAGCTCTGTGAGTGCCTAAATATAAGCTAAAAATCACCATCATTTAATTACACATTTGACTTTAAAAAGGAAACTTCTCACTTGCCCTGGTTTCAGTATGTAAACACTCTTGTCTAGCACAATATCTGTAATGCAGAAGTAAATGCACATTTCTTTAATGCTTGATAATTAGCATGATCTGTCTTGTGTTTTAGTAGTCCTGGTTTGATTCAAAGCCTTGTAGCTGTTGATCCTTGGCTGATTTGAATAGTTAAGGCCCATATGAAACTACAAAGTTGCAAAAACCTGATTAAACAGCAATAGTAAGAAAAGAATGACCACTTCAGCAACAACAGTAAATAAGCATTATACTAAAACAAGGTTTAGTGGATGGATTAACATTAATCATAGAGGGTTATTGGTTTAAAGCATGCTGTGGTTGTAGAAAAGGGTTTAGGATTTTAAGAACACACCATGCGATTTAGGGATAAGTATCAGAAAGAACAAACTGTTTAGGGAGCATACTGTATATCTGACGAAAGAAAGATTACAGGAATAATGTTCCAAAAATACAGGACTAACAGCAAAGCACATAATGTAGATGTGATCTCCACTCTTATACAATGTGAGGACTGGCCAGCTTTCAACATCAGATCAAAGACTTAACAACTAATCACAGCAGATATTACATTTGTTTTGAAAAATGTGGCTCAAGACAGGAAGAATAACTCATTACATAAGGTGAGGCATGTTCCAGTAAAAGCATACAGTCTTCTCCTATATTTGGAAAGTTTATGCCCCTGCACACAGAGCTGTGTTTTCATTCTCCATTCTTCGAGGGAATCAGAGAATTTATGAGCCACCGGTCCAGGTGCTCCCCCCTCATTGACTCATTGCTTCCCCCTCAAAAAAGCATTGGAAATTAAATTTTCAATGTTTTGGAAATTTACAAGTTAGCTTAACGTCGGTTAAGCTAACTTGTAAATGTGTGCATGTATCTCTGTCCACCAGAACCACAAAACAAAAGTCACAAAACCATTACAATTTCACTTTCTTATCCAATTTAAGAGTCACGGTTTTGTGCTGCACTTTTAGTCCATGATTGTTTTATCCATATGTTCCTAGGAAGCTTGAATTTTTAGTCATCATGCTCCGATGACTTATTTAAGCATTGTTATCTTGGCTGTCAACCGGATCACCAGCCTTCTGAACTGATTTGACTGCTGTTAGCCTAGCTAGGTTTCTTTTTAGCCTAGCAGCTAGGCTTGCTGACTGACTTATTTTCTCTTAATGTGGAACTTTATGAATTATTTGCACTTCTGACAGACTGCTTTTATTGCACTTTTATGGACTATCTGCAACTGGGTGGCCAACTGGATTTTACTGCTGCTAGCCTAGCCTGGTTTGTATATATCATATAGGCTGACTCATCTGGAAGCTGAACTTAAAGAAGGACAAGCTCATCTTGGAGTTTTCCACTGTCGCCACAGCCCAGGATAAACACCTTTGCTTGTGGCAGCCAGAACACAATCTTCAATCACACCTATGATAGCTCCATTCCAACAACAGATAACAATCCCATTCGTATGTGGAATGGCTCCACCATCACTGGACTCCCAGAGCCTGTCACATCATCTGCCCTGCCAGAGGATCCTTGGATCGTTATGGTAACAAAGCCCAAGGCTATTGCTAGCACTACTACCAACCACTCCACTTAGCTTGACTCCACATCGCTGGAGCGCAGGTCTAGAGCCAGCAGGGACAAACATGGTGCAAAGTTCCCTCCCTTTGTCCAACAGGTTTGGCATCCTGGAAATGGAGTTTTTACCACTGGAGCAACGCTCCCACCCTCCAGCAGTCAAGCCCTCCTCCTTGTCTCACCGAAGGCTGCTGAAGGAGCCATCATTAGGAAACTTGCTAGTCCTTTTCATCCAGAGACAGCAGGGGATTTTAAGAACCATTACATTTTTTTAAACAACTCTGGCAAGTCCATTTTTATCTCTGGTCCCATTCCCACTGTCGGCTGCGGTGCTGGTTACTTCTAAGCTTCTGCAACTTTATTCAATCAGCTTGCATGATTCACAGTATCAGTTTTACTGATAATTTTAATCTGTTCTGGAACAGAACATCTCTTTAGAAACAATGGTCTTCATCCCAACAAACTCGGCTCACAAATGCTAGCTGCAAACATTCAGCTCACAGTACAGTCTCCAGATGACTGATGACACAAAACACACAACCTTGAACTTCCCGCTTCTTCTCTGGTACCATCTCAAGGCATTGTTTCCTGCACTAGTCCCTCCTACTGCACCACTGGTATTAGCAGTTCATCTCTGCTCTCTCTGCACTTGATCATGTTGCACCCATGTCTCCTTATTACATAACCAGAACAAAAACTGGGTGATTTTGTCCAATCTCAGCCCCCTTCCTCAGCCCTCACAACCTACCATAAAACAACATCACTATTCTCTCTGAATTTATAACTGACTACAACATGGATTTCCTTTCTTACTGAAACCTGGCACCTTTTACTGCCCACCTTTTAATGTTGAGAAACCACGCCATGTTGTGCAGGGAGGTGGTGTTGCTGCTGCTTACAGAAAGAACTTACACCATCTCCACTCCAACTGCACATTCCTTTGAACACCTCGCCCTTCAAACTCTCTGGTCACTGCTATCCACTCTCCACTGTCAACATAAACATCTCTGATCACTTTGCAATAATTATGGAGATTGACATCCCAAAAGATACACATGATATTTCCAAAAATACCAAATCTATCTTCCCCTCAGCAATCTTAGCCTGTCTCACCCTGTCTCTTTCTCCCCTTTCCCACTGTCTAATAATCCATCAGATCTGGTCAGCTCTTATAATCAGATACTCTCCTCCTGTCTTGATCAACTTGCTCCCATCAAAACCAAAACAGTCTCTTTTCAATTCAATCCAATCCAATTTTATTTATATAGCCCAATAACACAAATCAAGGATTGTGCCTCAAAGGGCTTTACACTCTGTGCAATATACAACACCCTCTGCCCTTAGACCCTCTGTCCTTACACACTTGAAAAAATGTGCATGCACCAGCTCGACAACAAAAAAAAATTTAACAATCCACCTACACTGCCTACCTGCAACTGTCCAAATATGCCCTTATCTCAGCCTGGTCCACCTACTACTCTCAAGTCATTCATTCTGGCTCCTCCAACCCCAAGGCTCTCTTCTCCACAATAAACAGACTACTCAAACCCAGTGACAACACCTCTGCATCCTGCACAGTTGAAAAGTGCAACTCCTTCCTCTCATTCTTCCAGTAAAAAAATCATGCTATCTACAGAAACCTCATCTACCTCCCCACCCTCTTCAGTTCACCACCTCCACCTCCACCTCCCACCTCCCCCTTACCCTAAGTCCCTGTCTCAGTTCTCCCCTGTCTCCCAGTTTGACCTAGCCACCATCATAAAAGGAATGAGAAACGCCACATCCATTCTAGATCTATATTCCATCCAGTCTCATAAAATACTATTTTCCCATTATTTCCCCACTCATCACTGGCTTCATCAACTCTTCCCTCAGCTTTGGTTCAGTCCCCCAGTCACTCAAACTAGCTGCTGCCACCCCCATCCTGAGAAAACCTGGACTCTCTCCTGGCTTAGGCCATACCTCACAAACTAACAGCAGTTCATGAATATCAATAACTGCACCTCCTCCACTGCTCCCCTGTCCCAAGGTGTCCCCCAGGGTTCGGTGCTTGGTCCTCTCCTGTTTCTTCCTTACTTGGCAACATTATACACCACATCTGCCCTCATATCTGCAACTCAACTGTCTGTAAATCAAATCACCAAAACAGCCCTCTTCCACTTAAAATCATCACTTATCTCCGTCCATCAGTCTCCTTCTCTGATCCTGAAACCCAAATCCATGCTTCACATCCAGACTCAATTACTGCAATAACATTCTCTATGGTACATCATTCAAAGTCCTCAGTAAACTCCAGTACATTCAGAACTCTGCTGTTCAAATGCTAAACCACTCCCATGACCATATCACCCCTGTCCTCCAGAACCTCTACTGGCCCCCCATCCCCCAAAGCATTCAGTTCAAAATCCTTTTTCTCATGCACAAAGCCCTCCATAACCAGGCCCCCACCTACCTCACCAACCTGTCAACACCACACACCTTCCCGTAGCCTCCACTCTTCTGACTCCACCATCAAGGACCATGGGTACCGAGTACAGGTATTTTGTGGTACCAGTACCTAATTGGATCAGTACAGGAGTACCAATAAGCTTCAGGACAAACAGTACCACTATCGGTATTTACGTTGTTGCGTCCCGCTATAGTCTGTTTTGTTTCGCCATAGTCTTATAATGAGCCAAAAATATTGTGGTGCGCAGAGTCTCACTTAACCATGTAGCGAAGATGTAAATTAATTTGGGGACGAATTTGGTACTTTGGTACAATGCACAGCGATGAAAATGAAACTAATCACACAAATGACATTTTACATTATACTCACTGCCAGTGTTTAAACTGTCAGATACACAACAAGTACACACCCAGCCAGACCCTGAATCAGGAGCCGCTAAATTCACAACGGCCACAGCTCCCGACATTTAGTTTTACAGTGAATTTAGCAGCTAGCAAACAAACTCTGTGACATTAATAATGCTGTTTTTTTAATGACATCCACGTTATTTCCCCAGATAAATCGGACACCAGACAATCAGCAAGTAAGTTATCAAGCCAACATGTGTTCTGTGTGACCAGAAACTGGTCCGTTCTTACTTCGATGCAGCTCTCACCTCTGGAACTCTCTGTGTGGTGACATGTCCATTTTCTCATGGGGTGAAAATAACTATAGAACTGATAACTTCAAGGAGCAAAAAGACAACATTGACAGAATATAACGTTAATATATCCATGAAATGAAGCAGATCAGCGAAACAACGCATGCAGGCAGAAGTGAAAGTTAATCACCATGTGAATGGGGACACTGTTTGTCCATTACTATGCCTGTGAAAAATCATGGATGCCTCTATAGTTAACTGGTCTGTCATCTAATGTCATGTTTTCAGTTACAGTATTTTTTTTCTTACCCCATTGCCTTTATTGACTCATTAACAGGCAATTAACAACATAGAAGTAAATAAAGTCATCTTGAGATTGGCCCTCATTCGTCATATACGTACACTGTATTCTACACTGTAAAAATAAAAATAGATTAAATAATGTTAAATAGTAATGGTAAAGGTACAAGAATCCTAACCAAGATAGTCAGTAACAGGTGTCCATCTAGTCACTTTTAGCTGTAACTGTGCAGTCATGTATTCCGTCATGTAGACATGCTTTACTTTTTGTAACCATTGAGCAATCATGGGAGGGCTAGGCTTCATCTAATTAATAGTATGCACTGTATTTTTAATTCAATTTCTTTTAAAATTTAATGGTAAAGGTGAAAATAAAATGGTCTTTAAAAAAATAAAATGTTCATCGCCCACTAAAATGGGCCGATGACGACCATCTTTTCCTGTCATGTCTTTATATTTTGCACCAAATTATAGCGAGAAGTATCAATAAGTATTGGCATTGATAAAATCCTAACGATACCTATCCCTAATCATTGGTCAGTTGAGCAACAAACAAACAATCTAAAATTTTCTCCAGCTGCTCATTATTTTGTGACATTTTATGGAGATTTTTAACATAACACGAATCTAACCTTACCTCAACCTAACCACTTATCATAACCATATCCAAATCTTAATAGTATTCTCAAACTAAAAGAGGGAGCTACAGGAAACATCAGTTCATTGTGATTAAAACACATAGACTCTAATGGAGAAAATAAGTTGAATATGATGGAGAAAAATAAATCTACTGTGCACCACCTGCAATTCACCAAAGGTTTACAAACTCTCAGTGTAAGGTTTTATTGAGTTATCTTGTGAAATGCTATGCCAAGTTAATTTAAGTTGTGACGACCCCCTCCACTCTGCTTGTCTGCTCTGTGCTGCTCTGCTGTTTACCTTGCAGATCCTGGGTTTGGCCTGGTATGTGGATTGGGAGGGTCATCTGCTTTTACCTGCCCATGTGGGCTGGGCTTACAGAAGACATAAATGACTGTACTTTTGGCCTGTTCCACTCTCTCTCAGCATGGCTTCCATCATCCACCTCATCCTTTCTTTGTTTGGTCTGCTGCACCAGACGACATGCATCACAACATATCTTCAATTGGCACTAATAAAGATCACAGATGACCTCTTCATGGCAGCTGACTCCGGTTTCATCTCCATCCTCATCCTCCTCGATCTGAGTGCAGCCTTCGACACTGTTTCTCATCCCATTCTCCTCAATAGACTCTCCTCTATAGGCATCTCACACACCCCCCTTCACTGGTTTCACTCCTACCTCACTGGCTGCACTCAGTTCATCCAGCTAAAGTCCTTCACCTCACAGCCATCCCCCGTCACTTCAGGTGTGCCCCAGGGCTCCATCCTGGGGCCCCTCCTGTTCATCATATACCTCCTCCCCCTCGGCAATATCTTCTGTAAATATGGTATTAATTTTCACTGCTACGCAGATGACACCCAGCTCTATCTTTCCAGTAAACCAAACTCCACTTCCTCCTCCCTCCACCTCTCTATGCCCTCCGCCTGCCTCAGCACCATGGGGAGCAGAGCGGCTGAGTGCTCTGCTCCCCAACTCTCCCACCAGACATCTGTAACATTGACTCTTTATCTCAAAACTCATCTGTTTTAATCTGCATATTCACCGTAATTTCACTGTTTCCCTTCATTCTGTGTTACTTCCCTGTAAAGTGTCCTTGAGAGTTCAGAAAGGCAAAAGGCTGTCAAATAAAATTTATAATTATTATTCACTCAATTAGACACTGCAACATGACTGATTACTCTCGTACTTTCAAACCATACTATTTAGTATTAGTTTAAGTAAATAAATAACTTTTTGATTGACATTTCTGTGTGCGGCCTCCCTTCTTGTTGCTGGCCTTGAACCAGTTGGTAAAAGTTAAGACACTTGTGTTATTACTTTTTAACTCTCCTACAGCACCACTCCACCACCGCATCAGTGTAATACCACAATTACACTTACTAACTTCTAAAATAATGTTTTACATGGAGACGTACATAGACAATTAGAGTTTTGTTGGGAGATGTCTGCCTCCTAATTTTCTATGCAGGAAAAATATACAATACATATGGAATTAAAAACATCATCTGCCTAAATTTTAAAGGTAAAGATAAAGATTTTAACCCACAAATATACTTATTTGCAGCCTGACTCACCTGCATTTGTCGTACTACTGAAGATCCAGTTTCCACTGTTTACAGTTTTATTAAGGCATCTATGTGTGCTTGAAATGAACAAGGCAGAACTAATCCAAACTAAGCACAGGTCCTGCTACAACATTAACTTCACATTTTACACCAACAGTCATGTCCATATGACCTACTGTTGAAAGATCAAAACATATCAGCATATTTTCAAGTTGTGTCATAAGGTGAAAATGCATGTCCTGTCTGTCATGTTGATCTTTTGTTGTCGTGAACAGTCTGGTCAGCCAATGTTGCTGCTGCAGTGAATTGTGGGACAGCATTCTCTCCTCTCCTTTAGCAAAGGATGGTCCAGTGTTTCCTGTGCTAAAGGAGATACTAAAGGAAGCACTGAAGCTCCTTTCCTTTGCTTATCATGGCTGACACTGAGACATTTCCATGCCATATCATTCAGTTAGGAATCTTCCAAACAAAAAGGACTATTTGGATGCACCCTAAGTCAGACAGGCTGTGAGGGCAGACTCAAGGCTACCGTGCCTCACAACTCACTCTAGTGGTATAAAGTCTTCACATTATATTAATATGACGTGATGTTTAGTTTGCTTTGCACAAAATGTCTCTTAAAGGCCTACTTTTGACTTTTATACTTTGAGTACATTTCAGAGCCTGTAGTTTTTCACTTTTACTGCAGTAAAAGTTGAATGAGTACTTCTACTTTCACCACAGTCTTTTTTTTACACAGGCATCTCTACTTCTACTGGAGTAAACAATGTGTGGACTTTTGCCACACAATTTCTTTATGTTGTGCAGTTTAGTTTTAACTCTAAACTCTTCTTCAAGCATCTCTCTGGAACTTCTGTTTAGATGTCAAGTCAATTCAAAGAACTAAGCCTCAGAGCTAATCATGACAAAGGAATGATAATTTTACACACACACACACTTCTATTTTATTTTTTTTATTTTCTATTTTAAAATTTATTTGTATTTACAATAACAGTCTTTGACTACAGAACAAATTTCTGTGGACTTTAAATGATCTCATTCTTTAATTGCTCTTTGACAACAATTGCCATGACTCATATTAGGCTACAGTGTTTGAGAGATATTCATGAACAGCATAAGTAATGTTCTTTTTCATTTTCTCTTTTGTCTAGTGTGCCGAATAGCCTGCCACAAGAGATGTGAAGTTGAGGTAAGAGTGTATGAGAGAGAATGTATACTTTCCTGAACTTGCCTTATAAAATACATGCAGGCTCATCAGCAGAAAATCTGACATTGGTGGGGTCCACTACTTTTTAAGATGTGAATTTGTGTGTATATACATGCAGATGTTGGAGTAGGTGGAGTTAGCAGAGTTTATGTCCTGCAGAAAAACGTAAAGAATGTCTAAACAAGTGTTCTCTAGAACGTGTTTAGATGGGATGAATTCTTCAGTTTTGGACATCATCAGTGTCTAACAATTAAAGCTCTCTGGATAGAGTATCACTCGATTCATCTTGTGACAGAGAAGGTGTATGTTTTTTGTACACCCACATATACATGTGCATACCTGTGTGTGAACACATTCTTCATCTGGTATCTATTAGTATCTATTAGAAATGGTGCTAGTTTTACCTTTGCCCACTCCTCTTTGACTCAGGAAATGCCAGTTTGATGGCACTCACTGAGTGGAAGGTGGTGCTTTGTCCATATAGGCCAACCCTCCAATGGAACACAACTAAACCAAACAACCAAAAAATAAAAAGCATTGAACAACAATTCATACCACCATTTTTATTTGGCTCTGCATATTCTGTAACTTTTATCATAACCACAAGATCTGGAAGGTTTAAAATAGCAGTGGACATCAATATGTTTTTGTCATTTTGTGTGTGGTACACTTAGTTATTGAAATACATTCACAGAAACACTATCCTATCAGCAGTTTGGATGAGATAATTGCAATTATGACTTTAATTTAAATGAGTCCCCATGAAACTGCACATTTAAGATTATTCAGAGTAATAAAGGCAGTGGCCTTAAAAACAAATGTATGACAAAAAAGTGGGCATATGGTCATTTCCACATAGTGGAGGATATGATCAGAAGAAGATTTGCAACTCAGTGAACACATGGTGCAGTAGAATAAATCTGGATTATGTATTATGACTGGTATCTAAGCATATGCAGCCACATATCCATCACATGAAAATATATTACCTATTGCAAAATATTTGTACAGTGGAAAATGCTTATATTGATCACTAAACAGAGACCAAATCAAGACAGAGACCAGATACACAGTAAGGGCAGTATATCCTGCCTCTCTTGTTGTTACTGTTTATCACGAGCAATAGCAGTTTTGTATACCATAAAATTATAGAACATCCGCTGTATAATATTTTGTGCCTCTAATGCAGCTGCTTGGAAAGTTACAGTGAAATAATTTCCAAAGTGCAAAGGGTGTACTCACTTTTGGGAGCTACCGTTGGCGGCTTTTCTGGGATAAATATGTAGCCAAAATAAACAACAACAGAACAATATACTTCAACATCTATTTTGATGTTACTGCACTGAATAACGGTTTGATGAATGAAATTGCACGTTACATAATCGTTGATAACTTTTGAATTTCAGGAAGCCCGAGGTTAAATTTGTGGCCGGAGACATTAAAGCTGAGAAGCCACAGCATACTCCCAGTGTCTATATATACAAACCTGAAACTTTCCATCTCTAAAAATCACAGCAGAATTTCCTTTTCCAAACATTTCAACTCAACTTGTCATAGTTTTGTCAGGAAGCAATTTGCTAACAACCCTGAGATGAAAAACAAGGGAGTGACCACGACTGAGTACAGATAGTGATCAAGTTTGACTCTGTCACGCCTTTATGACTGTCTAGTACATGCTTATGAATTATTTATTAAGAAAAGTGCTTTCTATGCACTCCTAGGCATATATGATCTAACATGTAAAGAATCTAAACACTTGATAATAACTCTTTGCAGGGACAGTTATCGTAAATACTTGCTAGTTATAAATCTCTGTTTCTAGATAAGACTAATATGTGGCTCATATTTTTAACATGGTAACTACAAACAAATGGTGAGAGCTGGTGTATGTGAGAATACATGTGCATTTGCTCACAAGGCAGAGGGAGTTAGGAACAGGGCTGGGGGTTACCAGGGCAGCCAAAAGGAGAAGGTGAAGGGTCCTAAACTACACACCACATGAACACTGCACACATTCCGATAGACACCCAGAGTGCTCTTCACTGAGGAGAGTCGTGAGGAAAACCACCACCAGGGAATCAGGCTGCTACGCATTAGGCCCCACAGCTCCTGTCCTACGAAACAAAGACAACATGGTTAAAAATAAATAAAAGCAAGGTAAGGTAAAGGTACATGAGCCAAACAAAATAACTGCTAATAATCACAGAAAAAGAAACCAAAACCCTCAATGTTCTACCTAAAGACAAAAATACAATAGAATCAGTCAATATAAGAATACAAACAAAAGACAAATTGACACTCCAAAAAAATTAATTAATAAACTAAGACAAATTAATAAACAAGACAAAACATTACAAACAAGACAGTTAAACAGTGAGAATGGAGAAACTGAATAATAATAAAACTACAGTAATTTGAGATAAAATAGTGTAGAATAACAGACAGCCAACTGGTACAAAGTCATGATACTCAATGAAAAGACAAAGTGAAACAATGAAATTAAAATTATTAAAACTAAAACTTTCTGCAGGGAGTGGCGGCTGCTTGGAATGGGTCAACACACCTTCGTGCTGTGCCTAAAAATTGCACAGAAAATTACAAAAGGGAATATAACCAGTTTAAAATAACTCATACCAACCAAAACATTTACCTTTAATGCCAAGAGGAGATTGGTACCGGGGGCACAGGATGCCACTGTAAAATGCCAGTCTGAAGCCTCCAACACACTGGAGCACATGCCATGGCAGACGGTAGCAGAAGGAAGTGGATGAAGGGCGCACACTGGCCCATATATATATATCACTGTGGTGTGCAGCAGCACCTTCCAATTAAGGTACAGGTAGGGAGAGTGAAAGTCCATCCTGCTATACTTGCATTAGAGCTGTAGATGGTTGGTTGCTATGCTTACTCCAGAAGACCAGGATAAGGCCTATGGCAGGGGTTGGCAAATAAATTTGGCCTGGGGTTTCATAGCAATTGGATCACTCACTCTCTGACCAAGTGCAAATTTCTTCTCCCTGGCAATAAAACATTTACATTTACATTGTTACTGTTCATATGTGTGGTGCAGTGGCCCACAGACAAAGCAATGTTTTACTTTTATTTTCAAACAGAAACATACCATATTTCCTCAAATAAAAACCAGGAGTCAATTAAAAGCTGAGTCTCTAATAATAGCCAGAGGCGGCAACACGAACAATTAAAAGCCAGACCTCAAATATGGTACAAAATAGTATGGATAAACTTCTGGTGTCTCTCATGTAATGTGCTGTCAGTTAAGCACAATGTTCACATCTACAAGTTTAATTTAATACATTCAACAATATAATCCAGCTACTGTATTTTCAACACTTTGTTGTTTTAGATCACAATAACACTGAAATCGTCAAATCGTGACTGATTTCAGGTGAGTGAAATTAGTGTTATTGTCTGGTTTCAGTCACTCTAGGTGTGTGTGTCTTACTTTTTAAGCTGAAATGTCATCTGTAGAAAGTTACCAGCTAAACAGGAAGACATTTACACAATAAAAGCTCTGTTAAGTAATGAGTCGATTCTATCCACTGAAAAGCAAGAGGGCTTTTATTTTATAATGGTAAAGGAAGTGTGGCGTTTGTAGAAACACGCATTGCAGTACTTTTAACATTGCAAACAAGAGCGAACAAACAACAGACATTCAAAAGGGCTGCAGAAATTTTCTAGTTGCAATTGACAATTTGTTTTTTTTGGGGGGCCATGGAGGAGGATCAGTTGGCCCCAAAGAAATTCTGGCAAACCGTCCGGCACCTCAGGAGGGGGAAGCAGTGCTCTGCTGGTGGTCCCTGTACAACCAGAGCAGGAGTCTGGCTCATATTGCCGGCAGTAGTCAGACCTGTTCCTGGTGCACGTTGGACTCCGGCCGGGTTGCCCTTTGTCATCGGTTCTGTTCATAACGTTTATGGACAGAATTTCTAGGCGCAGCCAGGGGCCGGAGGAGGTCTGGTTTGGGGACCACAGGATCTCGTCTCTGTTTTTTGCGGATGATGTGGTCCTGATGGCTTCATCGAACCTGGACCTTCAGCGTGCACTGGGGCGGTTTGCAGCTGAGTGATGAGGATTAGCTCCTCCAAATCCGAGGCCATGGTTCTCCACCGGAAAAAGGTGGCTTGCCCTCTCCAGGTTGGTGGGGAGGTCCTGCCTCAAGTGGAGGAGTTTAAGTATCTCGGGGTCTTGTTCACGAGTGAGGGGAGGACGGAACGGGAGATTGACAGGCGGATCGCTCCCTCGGGAGGTGTTCCAGGCATGTCCCACCGGGAGGAGGCCTCAGGGTAGACCCATTACACGCTGGAGGGACTACGTCTCTCGGCTGGCCTGGGAACGCCTCGGGGTCCCACCGGAAGAGCTGGAGGAGGTGTCTGGGGTGAGGGAAGTCTGGACCTCCCTCCTTAGACTGCTGCCCCCACGACACGGCCCCAGATAAGCGGTAGATGATGGATGATCGATGTTATGCCACTTATATGATAGGCCTAATAATAGTTTAATAATACACATACACCCTATGAAGAGGCATTGAACATCAGAACATAAAAACAAAAAATTATTTTAAAGTGAATCGCCTCAAGATAAACAATCGGTGGTGCTATTTCTCCACTCAGGTTCCATTACACTATAGCAAAAGACGGGGCCACAACTAGGGATACACTGATCTAATATTGACATCTGATATCTGTCCGATATTTACCCAAACAGTTGGATCAGGTATCGGGTCGGATCGAGCCAAGTGATAAACTGATAAGACTGAAAAATGTAGTTAAATTCTATTATCTATGTGACCAGTGCACTGGTAGATTTTTAGACATGTCCAAAAGATATGGGAATGATTGCACTGTAATAATAATTTATGGCATTTGAATATTTTAAAGTACAAATAGTACAAATAGCTAATTTAAAATAAAGGGCTAGTTGATATTCTTTAGTTTACTGCAAAGAAATGGAATTAAAAGACAAGAACTAATAATGTGTTGTTTGGTGTTCAGTATTTTCTGACTTCCATACCCTGTCTTAAATATTCATTCCTAATCCCATTGTTTTGGTATTTTCACAATGATTTTACCTTATTTTAATCATGTGGTAGGTCCTATTGTATGTTACTGGTCCTTTGTTGCCTGTCAAGAGTGTTTTGAGAAGGAAAATGACCATGTCCCAATGAGGACAGAGGTCTGAGAAAGCAAAATAGAAGAACATGTTCACAATTTCACTCTGCTGCTGGGTTTTAATTCCCTTCCAATCTCCCCCAAAATGATAAAATGTTTGTTTTCCTTTTTTCAGCTCCAGAAATTCTCAGAATGCATGTTTTCCAGAAAAACCATGTGTTTCTTTAGGCTGGCAGGCTGTGTGTTATTTCAGATTTGTTATTTGTGACCCCCTGAGTTCCTTTCCTTTGAGTATGTCATGTTTCAGTTTGAGTGCTGTTGTTTGCATCTTGCTGATGGACATGTCTTTATGTTTTTGCCAGTTGAAGTGGTGCTAAGTTATGTTGTTCTTAGGCCCTGTTCACACCTGACATTAGAACATGTCTGTAAAGTTAATTCACTGTGCAGTTTAAAAACAGCAGTTTTTTAAGGTGGAATGTGTTCTGGCCTGTTACTCAATGCATGAGGTGACACTGTGTCAATCAAAACACTCTAAATGTAACTATGATAACTTTTTGATAACTATTGCATTTGTTTTATTGGTTCTCTGATATGACATTCCTTATGCAGAAGAAAAAAAAATTGTGTGTGTGCACTCATAATATACCTTTGTGGGCTTTCTGAAAATTTTCTGTCTTTAAAACACTTTAATATGATGTTGTTAATGCACTGACTTTCAGTTACACGGGACACGGTGTTGTTCACACCTCTGACTGGTTTGAGTGGTCAGATCTCAAAGTGTCTTGAGTGCGATCACACCTTGCATTAGAGCTGGCCACTTTGGGTCCAATCACTCAGAATATTAATGCAGGTCTAAACATGACCTTCTTGTTCTGCAGATCATGGCCTTCTGACGGCTTTTGGGATGTATTGAAAAATTTACTGAGGCCAGTAATTTAAATTGTAAATCATTTTAAAATTAGTGATCAAAAAGAAAAACACAAAACAATGAAACAACCTTGCAGTTATCCATCAATATAACACAGCAGGCTATACTTTCCATTATTTTAATAATTTGTTTGTGTTCTTTCATTGCACTTAAACCTATACATTTGGGATCAGTTACATTTATCATGAATTGTTGATTGCCTTCAAAGCTTTGGTGCTTTTAGACACCTGTATCCACACATGTGAGGTGCATTTTTGGATTTTGACTGGGCACATTTGGTTTGCAGCTGGCCTCTGCTTTACTTGGATAATGCAGCTTTTTAAACTGTGGAGGGTTACAGTGGCTTTGTGGGGGCCCACCACTAGCTTTACGATGTAGTAAGTCTGTGGAGAGAGCATCTTTCAAATACAAAATGGAGGTTTAACTATGAATATTATATTCCATTTCTGTGATTAGATCCCCTTAAAATCTTATTCTGTTTAATAGTAGGTGACATCCAGCATTGCGGGGCATTAGTATCACCTACTATGTCTGAGTGTGAGTGTGGACCAGAGTTAATATTCCCTTAACTAAAGTCCAGAATGGACTAAACAAACGCAGACTCTACCTGCTGCCACCATAGAGGAGGGTGAGGGTGGTATTCAGTTGGTTGCAATCTGCAACTTCACCACTAGATATCACTAAATATTACACACTGAACCTTTTTAATTAAATTTTTTTTAAATGGACAGAAAAGGACCCAGTTAGTCTTGTTGTTGTCCTCAAACCACAGTAATGATAGATATGAGTAATGAACTCATAGATGTAATATAACTTTGTCAGTGGTGAGACCAAATTTGACTAAGTGAATAGCTTTTGTAGGGTGGTTTTGAGCTGTATTATTCTTTCCATGGAATGCCCATACACACAGCTACCCTTTTCAATAATACATTAATTACCACTAGAGATGTTAATAAAAAATAAATAGAAGCACCAGAGACTGCAATCAATCTTTAGTGCCAAGTATAGAAGACTTTACATAACCCCAAGTGCATGATATTGACAGCAGGACACAACATTAACAAGTTCCTCCCTTTTCCATGCGGTGGCAGCTCTACAGACAGTGACGAAGGGGAGGTAAACAGTGAACAAGTGAATGAATGGGATGGGGGTTCTAATCAAAATATTTCCTTAAGTCTGTGCCATGTTATCTGAACATATTGTATTTTCAAAAAAGCAGCTCCCCGGCTGATGAAACGAAGAGCCAGCCAACAGTTCTGAAGCTAATTGAATTAGCAGTCACAGGACAGAGCACATGCTCACTAGTCCGCTCTCCTCCTTATGACACGAAGGGTTTGCAAGAGCACAAAAACAAAACAAGCAGGGGATAAATCAGATGGCCTCTAATTTGAAGGTTGCTATGATATTGTTTCTAATTTTAGTTTGTTTTAGTGACCACCTGAAAATGTTGTTGATTATAAAGGTAAGAATGAATTTTAAAAAAGAGAGCACTTTACTGTTCATAACATGGTAATAATGGGGTAATAGTTTGGTAATAAAAAGGTAATTATTAAAGGTAAAGTATGTAAAGTTTTCTTTAAAAACACAACTCTTACAATAATAATCCTTCTCAATCATCACTTGTAACCCTCTGTCAGTGTGTGGTTGTGTATTTACCTGCAGAGATTTTCTAGTTTCCTCTTGTTTTGCTGTGTTTAGGACGTTTGTGCCTTATCTTTCGGGCAGTGAGTTTGTACCTCAAGCCAATAACAATGTCATGCAATGTGTGGGGACGGAACAATATAAAAACAAGCACAGTTCCTTCCTCTCTCTGATCTTCTCACTTACCGCATAGTTCTGTCTGAGAGACAAAGGCATGGATGTGTTAATAATAATATATAATATATAATACTGCTTTGACAGAAACAATAAACGATTCTTTTTCTTTGTCTTTTTTTTTCTCACTACAGTGCTCACTGTCGCCATTTAGTCTATTGCTTGCTCGATCACCGCTTGCGCTTGGTTTACTGGGTGGAGAGGAGGGTTCAAGTTTGAACAGTTCTGTTTACAAACACAATAGACGCAATAAATGTTGCACACTTTGCCTTTAAGTAATGCAATTCCCAAAGTAGAAAGTATATGTAACAGGTTAATAATTGGCCAACAAAGGTTAATAATGATAAGATGATAAGATGAGGTGACCAATGTCACTGTGTTTTCTGCTCCTTTTCTTGCTCACATTTGACAAAGAAGCAGAACCAGATGGGTTCTTTTGTGTGTATTCAAAGCATTGATTGCTTCTTGCCCCTTGATGTTTGATTGGAAAAAGAGGACAGAGGTCTGAGAAAGTAAAGTAGAAGAGCATGTACACAAATCTTACTGTGCTGCTGGATTTTAATTCCCCTCCAACCTCCCCCAAAATGATAGTGTTGGTTTTCCTTTTTCTTAGCACCTGAATTTCTCAGAAGGCATGTTTTCCAGACAAATCATGTGTTTCTTTAGGTTGGCAGGCTGGGTGCTGCTGTTGTTTCAGATTTGTTATTTGTGACCCCCTGAGTTCCTTTCACTGAGTACAACATGTTTCAGTTTGAGGGCAGTTTCTTGCATCTTGCATCGTCCTTATTTTCTCACCGTGTTTGCCAGCTATGGTGGTGCTATATTATTTGGAAAATAAGGACGAACATTACCATAGAATTAAATATAAACACTTGGTGGGTTATTACACAGAAACTACCACAAATGTTTCCAGGTAACAACTCATAGCATTAATCATATAATTTGTATATTATTGCCTTGAAACAATAGGGAATATAATAGTTTTGCACCATTGCAATCTTTAAATGTTTTCTCATTATTAACCTTTTTTCCCCCTCATTATTACCCTGTTACATACATTTTAGTCTAAAATAACCCAGATAGACCCACTATTACCACACTGTTACTGAGCTGTAATGTAAATTAAAACCAAAACGGGAAAAAACAATAAACATGAACGTGTGAATTGAAAAGGATGAGGTGAGTGATGCTTAAATGCTGCATAACACTGAATAGAACCAATAGATCCTTAGCTTTGTTAACAGTTATACTGTAAAACAGCTGAGCTAGTTCATTGTTGACATAGAACTGTTAGTGCAAGGTCTTCTAAAGAATAGCTGTGCCTGCAGTTATCTGTTAGAGCTTAGATGGTATGTTTACAAATGTACATAATTTGAGCTACAGATGACTGCTCAGAGAGATTCATGAAAATTGCTTGCAGTTATCTATCAACTCTCCCTGTTCCAGTGTGTGAGGCAATGACTTACTCAAGGAGCTGTGGCTTATGGCCATGTGTTTAGTAAGTGCATGGTAGCAACATGTGCATAGATACAGCAGAGAAAACAAACAGGAACGCCCATCCTTTAACATGATGGAGTAATCAAGAGCTGCTGGAAAGAATGTCAACAATGGGCCAAGTGCATGCAGATGACAGCAATGGAAGAACCAAGTAAAGGGAATGACTTTGTGGAGCATTCACTTGAATAAATGACGTGATTTAAATTCATTACCCAACAAAACATGTTTTAAAATTATATTTATTGGAGGAGCTTTTGCTGACCATGCATCGTTATAAAACCAAACCATTTCAGCATCTGTGCGCATTGCTTGAGGACACCTCCTGACACCTTAAAGGAGTGGGATTTTTTTGTTTTTGTTCAAGTACCTCACCCATATAGCACCATCCAGTCCTTGGATTCAAAGTTGCAGCTTTTCCATCCCATGCCTGCTCCTGCTGCCTGATCATGACCATCCGGGGGAAAAATGTTGTGTTGGGTCTGCTCTGTCCACTGCATGGGCGTTGGTGAAACGTTCCACTGTGCATTGGGGACAGGGATCTGCTCAGCTTCGTTGTTGCTTGGGAAAGTCTGAGTCAGACTGAGGAAACTGGACCTCATCCAGACAATTTCCTCCCCCTTTTTTAAATCATATTCTCTGTTTATGTTTCATTCAACCAGAGGTGGCAAATGTCCACACATTCTTTACTCTAGTAGAAGCACAGATTGTTGTGTAAAAAAAGACTGTGTTAAAAGTAGTGATTAGTGAGTAGTGAAAAGTAGTCATTCAACTTCTTTACTGAAGTGAAAGAGAAAAAGTAGGACTCTGAAGGACATCCCTAGTGCTGTTTGTGTACAAAGTGAACTGAACTTCACATGATATTAATATAATGTGAAGACTGAATGTAATGTTTTGTCTTCCTCTGACCCTCTCTGTGCATCTTCTTTTTGCTCTTCAGCATAAAACTATTTATTAATATTATGTTTCCTGAAATAGCTACAGTGACAGCAATACAACAGATTAATTAGAACAATATAAGCTAAGTCAAATCAATGGTGGTATGTTGTTCCTTGGCCAGTCTGATGGTTGTTTTTTGGTGATGTCAGTGTGATTACAGACAGCAGGGAACTTATTGAATATAAGTCAAGGGTGAGGAAATAGCCCAGACTAAGACAGACATTCACTTTAAACACAGACAGATTCCTTTCCCACACAGTCACTTACATTCAGAGATGTTCGTGTTGGAATGAACAACTAAGTTAACTCACGTAACAGCTCACATACACATGGATAAGCACATACAGGAAATTCTCACTTCGCACCCTTGAGCTTGGTGTCGACGCTAAAGGCGTGTATCTCACATAAACAACAATGACCATAAACCATATGTCACATCTCTGGAAGCCCACCCTTTCTTTCTGCCCTTTGTCATCAATAGTGAAATAAATATAGTGAACAGAAGTTCAGCAAAAGGTGCAAGTTTCAGATCTACCTTCTTTGTAATTACTTACAAGCAACATCAAAGGCAGTGGCCATTATTTTCATGTTGAGGCATAATACTTAATGTGCTTCAAATTTGTACAACACATGTCTCTTTGTCTGTTACTGAATGATAGCTGACCAGGTTATGGAAACAGGTTGGAATCCACTTACTGCAAGTCTGTGAGAACCACCTTATTTTAAGACAACCTGTCATCATGATTCATGATGAAAAAAAACAAACAGAAAAAACCCTGGAGAATTTAAATGGACATGTTTCAAAAGACACATTAACATATTCATGTAAATTGTAAACCAAATTTCCCAAAAAACTCCACTCCACTACTGTTATTCAAATATTAAGAGGTCGTTCTTCATCATCACCATCATCATCATCATGGTTTTAGTTTACCCATTATTATTATACCTGAGCTGTTCATACATGTTGGCATTTCATTGCTGTTGTCAATTTGTTGGAATTTGAGCATCTGTTTCAGTTTCCTTATTACTCCACACATGCAAACACATACAGTTATTCTCTAAATCTGAAAAAAAAAAAACTTTTATTGATATGCCAACTTTTCAAACTTTCCAAAGTATAAAATTTCAAGTTTCTTTCACATTTTCTGCATTTTCATTCAGGGTTTTTTATGTACAAATTGCAAATGTGAATAAAACAGCAGGAGTGAAATGGCTTTTACATACAGCTTTTATTGTTGAAGGTAATGATGGAACTGGTTAAGTATGTAAAGTTATGTGTATTTGTACCAAACCAATTTGGTATGCAATGATCATTTCAATTTGGTACATCCTGGGGGTAACCTATTACTGTCAGAAGTACATATATGTCCATGTATGTGCCCTCCTGGCACAAAAATTGTAGCCTGTGAGCCAAAAGCTCCACTCAGACTGTTTTGCCAGCACAGCAGTTGTTGTCCATCAGTTTAGCATACTATCATGGTTAGCCTTGAAAGATGATATTGTGACAATATTATGGCATTATTATATTATTATTATGGTGTGTGTACTCACTGTGACTCCAAAATAAAGGCTCACACCAAACCGTAAATTATGTGTCCTGCTCCACCTCTTTCTGTGCCACATACTGTGTGGTGAGTGAGTATGATCTCCTTGATTAAACACTAATGCATGATTAAGGGTAATAGAAACCTGTAAAAGATTATATGAAAATCACACCCAAGAAGGAAAAATAAAAGTTAAATACCAGCACATGTTAGGATGCAAAAATTGCACATTAAAAAAATGGAGACATGGAAACACAGAGACACAAGCATAATAGCCAAATTTAGGTCTGTAAACATACTCCAAATCAAGTGGAGGGAGTGACTAGTTTTAGCAGGTGATCTACTAACAATACATAAAAACATGAACACAGATGCAGCCAGTTCATTTCAATAATGACCTGTCCTGCTCTACCACGGCCAGTGCAAATTAGCATAGAGCCAGATTGCTGCTGGGGGTGGCTCCAAAAAGCTTCTGTCTAAAAATACTAAATCAATCATTTTGGTAGTGCTTTACATTACAGCTCAGAAATAATATGGTAATAGCTTGGTAGTACAATTAAGTAAAGTAATAAACATGTAATAACTCCTGTATTAACCAATGAAAATGCTTGGAAATATGAGTGGTAATAACCAGATTATAAAGCTTAAATTCATCTTCCCTTATGTTACAAATGTCCCTTTTTGTTTGAAAGTATTACTGTGTCGTGTTACCTGTAAACACCTGTGGTAATTTCTGTGTAATAACTATGAATCAGGGCTGCAAACTGCGAATCTACCTGTTTCTATTTAATTTCATGGTAATGTTAGATTAAGCTAAACATTTTACACTATAATTATTATCCAGAAACTCTTGTGGTAGTTTCTGTGTAATGACCATGAATCAGGGCTGCAAAATGCTAAACTACCTGCTTCTATTTAATTCCATGGTATAATATTGGACTAAACCAAGAGGCAAGAGCCAATCAGGGCTTACAACAGGGAGAACAACAGGGAAAATGAGCAGAGAACGCAAAGAACTCATGAAGATAGCAAAACGTCATGATACATGAACATGATATTTATAAGAAACCTTAACATTGAGGATTTTATAGATGCTTTCATGTAGGACAGCAGAGCAAATTCCAGGCAAGTCCAGTGTTTTTTAATGTTTTAGATCTTGCTGAGGAGTTTATTTTCATTGCTATGTACCATGCTGCACATCTCATTTAAATAATCTCCTCCCCAAAATTTACACTGACCGGGAAACACCTACAAATACATATGCAATTAGGCGAGGTGCAAAAGTAACTGTAATCATGCCTTTCTAAGCGGTAACTTTGCCCTGCGCCTCTTCAGTAAATCTTGACAGTAGTTTTTTTTAACAGCAAACGAGGGTTTGCACTGGCACCAAGTGTTTTTGATAAGGTATTTCTAAATCTTTTTGTACACATACAATGACACAGAGGAATCCATTAAATGAACATTTCAGTCCACAAAATAACTCTACAGTCTCTCTCATTGCAGCTGTACAGTGAATGTGTGTATTAGTGTGTGTATAAGGAAACTAAGAGAGAGAGAGGAGAAACCAGGGGGGGGTGTGGGGGGGTACTCATATTTAACCTGTAACTTGAGAAGCTGATAAGAAGGAGAGAATGAAGAATGAGCTTGGGAGGTGTGCGTGTATGTGTTTGAGCGACGGACAGGAGGACAGACTGAACAGAGAGAGAACAGAGCCATGCTTTTGTTTCCCCTGCTCTTGTTCCATTCCCCCTGATCTCCCTGGGAAATTCAGTTCAATATTTTTTCTCCTTCCTCGTTACTCGTGTGTCTCCCTCTGTTTGGGAGGAGGCTGGAAATGGTCTGAACAAGAGGGAGGAGAAAAGCCAACCAGGCAGGAAAGAAAGAA
The DNA here is from genome assembly GCA_037367275.1 of Coranthus polyacanthus. Lineage (NCBI taxonomy): Eukaryota > Metazoa > Chordata > Actinopteri > Kurtiformes > Apogonidae > Coranthus > Coranthus polyacanthus. The sequence continues at coordinate 3,257 of JAPQRN010021922.1, read as the reverse complement.
AGGGAAATAGCAACAGCCCCGTAGCAAGACTTTGCCTGCTTATTCAGCGCAGAGTGCTGCACTGCGCCGTTTCCAGTTGTGGGATGTTAAGATTTGCCTCCGGCTGCACCTCTCCTCATTCTGTGCTCACAGAAAGACTCTTTAGACATTTTTATGCTCAGTTTCTTGCAGCAAAGGAGGAGGAGGGACACAGGGAGAGACTAGCCAGACCTATTAGCCTGAAACAAACACACACACAAACTCTCTCTCTCTCTCTCTCTCTCTCTCTCTCTCTCTCTCTCTCATTCTCACTGACACACACTCCTCCAGCTCCATGCTGCGCCAATGTAACGGCGGGTGGATTTAGCTTTAGCCATCTGGTTGGAAGCACACAGAGCAGCTTTCAGCTGCACAGAGGGGGAAGAGGAAAAGGACGATGCAGCATTAAAAACCAGGCAGACAGAGAAAACCAAAGACTACAAGAGAGATACTTACAGTACATTGACACAGAGACTGGATGGCCACCGCAGTTTTTCAGGTAAGAAGTGTGTTTAGCTCAGAACAGTTGGCTGTCTGAAGTGTTTCCGTACTGTGGATTTTCTTGATTGGTAGGGAAAGCAGAATGCTTTTTACTGTTGTCACATGTCTGTATGTTTATTACACATACAGTAGCTGCCATATGTGTGCTGGTATATGTTCTGAGCATATCTGTTTTTCAAATAGATTTATACACAAAGTATGTATGAGCATTGGTGTGTGCATGTCTGTGAAACAGTGACTACTTTTACTATGTCCATTATGGCGTGTATATTTGCTCCGTTCGTATCAGTGTATGCATGCTGTACGTCTGCTGTAGCTGGATGACAGGAATGTGTGTGAGCGAGTGTTTGTTGTGTGGATGTACACTGTATGTGTTGACGTAAAGCACTGCTTGTTTTTTGTTGTGCTTTTGTGTGTGTGTGGTCTCCTTGACTTACCTTGCTCTTTGGTCAGTGGCCCTCAGTGGCGGCTTGAATGACAGTGGTGACATATAGTATGCGTCCACTAGTTTTCTCCTCTTTCTGCTCTGTTTCTGTTTTCTTTTAATTACATTGATACAGTAGCAGGTCCTGAATGTTTAACTAATTTGCAGAAGTTTTAGAATGGCTACAGCTTTCAGACTCAGTGGACAAGGCAGAATCAGAAAAAAAAAAACTGGTAACAAATAGTTTAGTTAGGTCTTCCATTGATTTCAGTGTTGTGAACTCAGCTGCAGTGTTTCACAATAGGACCTTGCAAAAGTTGTTGCGCACGGAGCAGCCCCAGGCGTGAGAAAACTGACAGCACTTTGGGAATTTTTGGCACACAGAGAAGCTGCAGTTGCTTCCAATTTGCCTCAAATTGGGCAGAAAAGCAGCTGTGATTTTCTTTGTCAGCCCCGTCGGTGTATCGGGATATTATACCTTAATGTCACCAATTTGTATACAAAGTTGCTAACTAACTGAAAGGCAAAGAAACAAAGCATATGCTTAGGGGTGGGTATCGTTTTTATTGATTCTGGTTCCAATTCTGGTTCTCAATGATTGATTCCCTATTTCAATCCAATAATGGTAAAAAAAATAAAATTTAAAAAAACCCAACCATTTAGATTAAAATATATAATTCTATTAAGTGTTAAATATTCAAAAAATAAATAGTATTAACTATATGCTAGCATTTACTAAATGAATACAATTAAAATCTATGATTCACAACCTTACATAGTAGATAAAGTAAGTTTTAGTGGTCTGGTGACAAACACATTTTCAGTTGCCCAATATTTTACTAGTCAAGACGTGTGTTATCTGTATCTAACACACACAGACTTTATTATGTCTGTGTATTAGTTATATTAACAGCTTCCATCAAGAGAATTACACCATCCCTGAGTGATTGCTCTCAAACCCCCTCTCAACTCCTGACACCTCACACACTGTCCCCATTAGTGACAAATAAACACCTCGTCCACAGCTCAGTTTAACACCAAAACAAGCAAATGACTTACAGATAACTTCACACAAGCACTATGCTTTGTCTTGATGTCATTTTCTTTGAGGCTGTGCTTTTGACCATTTACTGTGGTCCTACCTATGGCCCTTACAGATATAGATGTTTAGGAACCGATAAGCACTATCAAAATCCACATTTTGTTTCATGGGTACCTGATACTTGACATTTTGTTATCAGTTCTAACATGGAACTGAATTTCAGTGAAATTAAAATCATGAAATGTATAGACAGTGTTTTTACATCGGCTTTGTAAGTTATATGATGTGAGAGCCACAACATTACGGTTACTGTCCAGCCCTGCAAAAATGTCCTCTTCACTTATACCTCACTATACACCAGTATTCTGTGATCCCCATGACTCCTGTTTATGTAGGAATAGCTGAACATCTACTGGCAGTGAACCCACATATACACGTCATCCCATCAACCCCCTGTCCCTCCTTTAGGCAACTAACCACAGACACACAAACACACACTGAGTCTGGCACAAGGAAAGGCTCGTTCACTCAGAAAAGGTGTGTGTGTGTTTAGTGTGTGTGTGTGATTCTCAGAGAAGGGATAAGGCAGTGGGCCATGGACCATAAAAAACCACCAGCATGAATTCTCATGCTCCTCTGCTGATGTAATCCTTCTGTTGTGTGTATGTAGTGTGTGTTTATGTGCACCGTGTGTGTGTTTATGATCTTACAGACTCAGCCTAACTTTCCTATGTTACCATGCTTTTACCATTGTGAAAAAGAGCACTTTTGTTTTCTTCAAGTTATTTTGCCAGAGACTTGTCTTTGACAGATATCCATCTTAAAATGTCTGTTATGGAACTGGAAGCTGTTTCATTTTTCAATTGTTGCTAAAACCATACAAAATATCATAAAACATCATTTTTAACCCTATTTATCAAAATTATGGTTGATGTGATATGACAAATTAATGTATAGCCTGTTAGAAATACCATATTTCCTCAAACAAAAACTGGGAGTCAATTTCAAGCCGGGTCTCTAATACTAGCCAAAGGTGAAGACAACATGAACTAGAAAAATTGCAGTCTCTGCATGTGATTGCTGAGAGCTCACCTGAATCATGGCTGAATTTAGCAGAAATTGCTTAAATTTTAAATACTGTTGAAATGTAGAAAATAATTTGAAGGAGAAGTTGAAATGGGTCAAAGTAGAAAAATTGTTAAAGTGAAAAGTTTCAGTTGAAGAAGCAGAAATGGCTCAAAGCAGAAAACACAATGAAGATGAATCAGAAGA
>JAPQRN010021921.1:0-12837 GCA_037367275.1 Coranthus polyacanthus | reverse complement strand
GGTCCTGTGACACAAAGGAATACAGAAGAACGTCAGCATATATAAACAAAATAAGTGTTGTAAAAAGGGAAAAAAAAAAATACATTTTCAGGAAACAAATAAAGGGTTAAAACTAAATAAGCCTTGAAAGTTGCTCTAAATAATTCTTGCAGGAGTCCTGACTTCTGTTGATGATTCCCAAACCTTCTGTCTGTATAATCAGACATTTGGACAATAATGCATGGCAGGGAGGAGTATATTGCTGTCAAGAAAAAGCATAGCAAGAAAAACGAAGCTCACAAATGCATTAATAAAAATGAACAGACCGATCATTTTAAGCCTAAAAGTGCACGTCTTTCCTTTGAAGAGAATGGAGGTGTTCTTGAACTTTGCACAGGTGGTGTTAACCTGTGAAGAGAGTACCATCTCTCCACACGGGCCAAATGCTGCTTCCAGACAATACACGCTTCTCATTCTAATACATATCCTCCAAACCCCACAAGTTATATTCACGACCATATGGGTCTCATATCAAAAAACACTGCTGAGCTTTGCTATGCTTATTTCACACCTCTTCATATAGACACAGAACAGATGGTACCTGTCGGACAGCCAGGGCATACTTGATCCCCAGCAAGCCTCCATGCCGGACCTCCCACTGGTCCTCTTTTAGCAGCTTCAACAGGACATCTACTGTCATGGAAACACCAGTTTCATTCATGTGGCGAAGGGCCACGCCGAGCGTCTGGGCACACGTTTCCCTGACAGGAGCCACCACCTGGCAGAGAGTAAGAGGTGAAGAATAAATACAAAAAGGCCAAAAATATTACACTGCATAAATTCAGCAGTTTATCATCGTTATTCTACAATATCACATAATAACACAGACATGTTTAAGAAGGTAAATTACAGGTTTGCTTCGACTTTTCCTTGTTATATGAATGTTCTTCATAATGTCATTTGAACTTACTGCTTGATACAAAACAGTCATGATGTGTGGCAAAGGAGTTAATATTTGAATACTTCGGTCTGGTAGTGACGTGTAGCTGCCAAAAACGATTTCTTTGAAGAAATAAATTGTAGAAGACATGAAACATGACAAGAACTATAACTTATCTCTCTCTGGCACCCTTTTTAATAACATTAATGTTTTAATAAGACAAAAGCAAGAAAGCCAACCTCATCAGATACAAAATCTCCAAAACGGTCTAGAGCAAAGACACAGAGCAGCCGAATAACCAGGTCCTCGATCCACTCCTGATGCTGCCGTGACATCTGACCAAGACAAACAATAGACACTTAATGTCTCATGAAATGTTTGAATTCTCTCAGAAATGTTGAAAATCTAAAAAGGAGAAGCTGTACCTGCTCTGCAGTGCTTCCCACCAGTTTTCCACCCCCAGCACCATGAGACTTGAGGATCTCTCTGAGACCTGTGCCTGCACCATGACGAACCTGTAAACAGCCAAACGCAATTCAGTTTTTATTTGTTTTCCTTCTCATTTTGTTTGATTCTCTTGCCACCTCAATATGCCAAATTAATGGTTTCTTCAACAAGAAATTATCACAGGAAAACAGACTTGGTTTCTGTTTAGTGTAAGGATATGATATCAAAGACCTAGTATCCAATTCATGGTGGCAAGTTCTACTGTGTACCACCAGCTCAGATTAAGTATTTATGCCATTTAAAAAAGACATTGTTACCTCCCACGAAGGATTGAAGAGGTCATTGCAGAGCTCCTCACAGAAGCTCTCCAGAGGCCACTCATTTATCTAAAACAAAGCAATGGGACATAAGTGTGAATCAGGAATAGTTTCTCAATTGTCATTTGAGCCACTTAAAGCAAATAAAGGGTTTTCCACTTGAATTCAATGAGATGCCGAGTTACTGCTGAAGCAGTTTTGATGACTTACTTCCTCTAAAAGACTGGAGTTGTCTGGAACATTGTCAATTAAGACTTTATTCTCTGTTGCTGGTTGGTCGATAACTATATTGGTGGTTTTCCTCCGTTTCTCTTCAGGTTCACCCTCGAAGCTGTCATTACTTAAATGGAGAGAAAGGGCAATTTATTAAAACCAATGTATCGATAAATTATTAATAACTTGCAGGTTTCCATATTGGACTTCAGCTACTGAGAGGCATGCACGGCATTAAAGCATTTTCCTCAAGGATTTTTGATTTTTAAATACAAAAATAAGACAGGATTACTGTGTGCTGACAATTTAATAGTTGGATTATGCATCTGATTATATTGATTTTACATTCAGTTTTTACATCTGTCAAGATAAAGTGGATCAAATCCTTGAAAATCCTATATGTACGTTCATGCTAAAAGACATATTCAAAGCATAATCAAGATGCAAAGACCCCTTAATATTGAACGCTGGGAAAAAAATGATGAGACTACTTAACATTTCCAGACCTGACCCTCATTGAAAAACTCTGGAATGTGATCAAGGAGCAGATCCATGGTCACAAGTCATCATATAAAGCTGAGCTGCCTGCATTTTTGTACCAGAAGTGGGATAAAGCAGCCGACAGCAATGTCAAAGACTGGTGGGGAGCATACCAACATGTATGAAACCTGCAGCTGAAATCAGGGTTATCGTACTGAGTTCTAACATTTTACTCAGTAAAAAACTATTAGTGCTATGTTGTTTCAAAAATAGTTCTTATTAATTTCTAATAAGAACTATTTTTGCCTTTGAAATGCTTGAAGTACTTTCTACAAAAATGCTAATTTTATTATAACCCATACCTATAAATAGTGAAGCTAATGGTTTTACCATTTTTCCAGTGATCTATTAATTTTTTTCCAGAGCTGTAGTTAATGACGCTTGAAATTTTTGTACAATTACTTCTATTTAGGGCCGTCTTTCCCTCAGTAATTACTGACGCCACAGTTGTGTGTTACTGATAATTTTACCTCTTTTCATTTGGATCCATGTCTCTGGATCTTTGTTTCGCCACCAGCTTGGCCATTCTCTTCGCTTTATTCTTCTGACGACTGCTCATGCCTGGCCGGAATTCTGAGTCTATCAACTCAGCAGCTTGAATGGCCTAAAAATAACAGTGATTAGATCATCAAATTTAATGAACATCATCAACATCAGGTGCAACTTCCTACTTCATCGTGGTCCCTTTTGGGTAATCTGCCATTTCAATTCCTATTCTCACACAAGCCATTTTATTACTTTATAGTGGGAAGACATTTTGCAAACATGTTACAGTGAATGAAGCCACATATTGCTGATTTTACCGCAATTACTGGACTTCTGGGGCACATTTTTAAAAAATTCAGTGTGATAATTCAAAAGTATAAAGCAGTGATTTTGCTGTACTACAAACCAACAACAGTCTCTGCTTTCAATACAGGACATATGATACGATTGGGAAAAAAAATACATGAAAATTGAGTCGAGACAAAAACTGACAAACCGAAACATAACCAAACCAAAAATATGTTTCACTGGATGTAGAGAAACTAATGATTCACCAAAAAGACAGCTGAGTCGGTATCAATTTATAAAACTTTGTGAACAGATATCTCGTCCAGACAAGTTTTTGCTGCAATGCAAAAGTGTACAATAACATAACAATGTACGAGTCACCTTTGTGACTAGACACTGTACGCCCTGAATGTACAGACGCTATCAATGTGAGACAAGATGTGGCTTGCCTCCTTTCTCTTCTCTCAGTCAAGTCTAGTTTGACTTGGTCGCATCATTCAGACTGTGATCTGAAGCCAGAGACAATAAGGCAACATTCAACTGCTGAAAGAAGCAGTGACAGACATTATACTACAATACAATAAAATACTGACAAGCGCACGGTGTTCTCTTGACACAAAAAACAGGACAGTAGAACGGAGAGTGAGTAAGTTTCACCACTTCTATATCAATAACTAACTTGGTGGGAAAAAAAAGAAAGAACACAAATGGTACGCTCAGAGCTGAACCAAAGCACAGAAGCTAAAACGAGACCCACCACATGGTTACGAGAGCTAGATCCAGCAGTGGCTTTGCTCCCATGGGGTTTGGGCCCGCTGGGTTGGCAGGTATAGTCAAGGTCCTCATCATTGAACAGCTCCTCTGTGTCCATGCCAATCGCAGCACCCATGTCCAGACCCAGCTTCTTCTGAAGGAGCTTCCTCTGGCGTGAAAGACGTTCCTTTGGGTCCATCTCACCTAAACACAAGGGTTCAGGAGAAAACTTTAGACTGAGAGGAGAGACTGTGCATGTGAACAATAGAAAACTGACTGGGGCTGCAGCCACAAATAAATGCAGTAACAGCATCAGAAATACCCCTGAAAGTCACCTACAGTTTCCTAAATTTAGCCAACTTCAGTACAAAAACTACAATCAGATCACAAAGATAACAAAGGTGAAAAGAGAATGTAGGACACAAAAAAGTCAGGAGGTTTTATATTTAAATGTCTATCAAAAGATACCAATGAGCAGCTTTCCATATTCAAACTGTATTCAAATTCATGGTCACATAGTCTGGATAACACAGTTTTGTGTCAAAAATGACATGTTTGAATTTATTTTAATAAATACTCTCTCTGAGAAAACACAAAACTGTTAAGTGTTCTGTGTGCCTAAAAGATTAGGTGACGGTGAAAAGAAACATTGGCTAATCTTCTAAACAGTTTTTCTGTCCACATGTTGCAAAATATTATTTTCTTCAAGCAAAGAATTAACACTATGTAACATTTTCATTACAAGTTCAACAGTGTGAATGATACTGCAGATGGGGGGGGGGGGGGATCACTACACACCAGTTTTGTCATCCTGCAACTCAAACTCAGCTCCTGCAGATCCCAAAAGAGAGGCTCCATGTTTGAGTAAGCGGGAGATGTCAAAGTGGTAGAAACTCAGCCGGTCACAGGAGGCCTCCTCTGGGGATAAGTCTTCACAAGACTCTATAAGAAACAAACAAAGGAGTCTTGTAACTTTGCATTTGTCATTGTTATAGATACATTTGAAGTGGCTCCTATTGACTTATGTCGGCCTTTCATTCACAGTTCAAATTAAGTTTTTCACCTAAGAAAACTGCTTTGCAACAACAGTTCCAGTTGACAACTCTGAAAACGCAAGTGCTGCAGAATTGTGTCAGGAAAAAGTAGCTTTTCCAAAACGATTATGTATGCTTTCACAGAGGTGGCTGGGTGAAGTGCGTTATGTGGAAGCTGAGCATCTTGCATTCTGTCTGAACACACAGTAACAGGCTCCACTATGTGTTTGAACTGCAAATACTGCATGTTAGTAGTTACCCCTGCAGCAAAATTATTGCTGATCTTTCAAATATTATGTGCTGCTAAAATGTGCTGCAAAGCTTCTTGCCAAAACACACACCTGACAGCACATGTACATACGGCGCCTTACACTTGGAGAAACGGGTTTGCTCAGAGACTTTCAATAAGGTTGGGTCAATGGATGATTCCATTGTCTGTCGTCATCTCTCGTTTCTATTTTTCCCCAAATACAGCTGCCTGTGAGGTTTTCTCTTCAGTGCAGCTCAATATACTCACAATATACTATAACTACACTCCTTTAACAGTTCACTCTATGCAAGTTGGGTTTTTACCTCTAAGGCACAGATTTCAGTTCCTGAACTGAAACCGTTTTTGAAAATATCAGAGTTCCTCAAAGACAAAGAAAACACGTTTTTGTTCTGAACATACCACAGACTGACTGTACTACGGGCTTCTCTCACTTCTTCTCTCCCTCACCTCCGCTAGCACCTAAACGTACGGTTAACGTTACATTCTGGATTAGTTTCTGTTGGGGTAAGTAGGCTACAACTACTTGTGCCTATTTGTTAACACTTTGAAATAGGTTACATTAATGTAAATGAGTGAACACAACAGAAAAGGCTGTACATGTGTGTTTTCCAACTCTCCACGATATCATCGTCGTTCATCCCAATGTTTCATCAAAGGCATCGTCATACATTGGTAGATATCACCCAACCTTATCTTTTAATGAACAAGGATGTTAAAGAAAAGAGGCTAAACAAGGATGGAGATCAAATAATAAAAACATGCACTGTAACTATAAAATCAGTATTTCATTTGTGTCATCACTCAAAATGTACAGAATAAAGGATTTCAATTAACAAGCTAGAGAGCTCACCTTCTTTAGGCTTCGGGGCTGGGTCCCACTCAGGAATATTCTTCACAATGGCCTCTACAGCTTGGCCCGCTGCTATTCGAGTATCCCAGTTGGGACTTCTTAGGTAGGTCAAAACCTTGTAATTGACAGAACATTTTATTACATTTACAACTTCAAATTACACTGTGTGACCTACAGAGAGATGGAAAGAGACAAGCACAACCTCCAACATGAAAAGAAAAACAAACAAAACTCTTTCTTAGCCGATTCTGATTTCAGACTTTTTAAATGTGTGACCTTCCAAAGAGCTATATCTGACAGTATACACAAGCATTTTTGTAACTTTTAATGGAAAATCCAATCGTACGTTCATAATAAAACATTGACTATTAAGTAATTCAGGACTCAGGTTACAGGACTATGTCTCAGTCAAATATCAAAATAGTGGTCCTGGTTACTAGCAGATAGAAGTTGTATCTTACTCAAACCAAAGGTCGAAGGGCAGAGGGTGTCGTACGCCGTACACACTGCAAAGCCCATTGAGGGGCTGGAAATTAATTGTAACATATCCTGCATTATCTAACATGCTATACTTCTCCAAAAGAAAAACAGGTGTAATAGATCTATACAACAACACACCTCATGCACCAGATTAGACAGACTGCAGAGGCTGCTGCCTTGAGGGTGGCTTTGCCTTCAGTTCTGGCTGCTTTGACTTTCCTGGTTTCAGCAATTTGAGTATGTTCAGCTGTCTGATGGTGTTTTAAGTTGAAGTTGTTTGTACACGACGTCCAAACATTTTCACTGTTGTTCCTCCACAGATTATTCTGGGTTTATAGGTATTACACATTGCAAGTTTCGTGTCTTCTTCACTCACTTTAAGAGGTTCTACAACTGTAACATGTTAGCATGTGGCTGTGTGCATGACGTGAACCATCTTGTGGTTCATTCGTGTAAATTTGACCGGCACAGAATCGGATACATCTGAGACTGATCGGCTGATCACACAACAGAACATCTCTACACAGAACATGTTGCTCCACTCTGTCAGGATGTGGTTCGTTAGAGTTATAAGGTAATCATCACAGACACAGTTCAGCTCTGATGATAGTTTGGTAGAAACAGCTAACTGACATGCCATCGAGCATTACAGTGTTATACTTGCTTAATATTTGACACACTGGACAAACCTTTGATAAGAGGTTGTTGAGTTCATGTGGATGGAGTCTGACCACTTCTCCCAGCTGCTGGGCTGCTGCTTTCCTGGTGACTGGAGTTGTTCCGGTGTCCAGCAGGATAAACAAACGATCAAGCCTAAACACAAGTTGTAAAAAAACAAAACAAGGTCACCTAGAGCAGCACAGACATGTACGGTGCACACCATTAGACAAGCAACATGCTCCATCCTTTTAACAAATCTTTAGAGCTCTACTAAAGATTTTACAGAGGCAACATGCTGACAGACCAGACCACATCCTTCCATTTAGTTACGTGGATTACACCTGTGAGTGTTATGAATCATTTGGCTTTGCACCTGGATAACCTGTCTACCCATCCGGGTCGTTGAAGTCATTAGCCGGCTAATAATAAGGTGAAGTGGATTAGAGATGTACAGGGCGTTACCACTAATACTTAAAGCCCAACTACATAGGAGTTTACTTTTCCGAGCAACACAACATGTGATATTGCCATTAGAACCGTAGGGTAAACATTTGCTAAACCCAACCAAGCATATAGGCAATGTTAACCAAGAAAATACTGGTGCAATAATAAAGTAACGTTAAAGATTACCAGCATTTCAGCATCAAGGGCAGGTTGCGAACACCTGCAGTTTGAAACACCACTAGAATTGTATTTGCACATCATAAGTTGGGCCACAAAACGCCTTTAGTACCAGTGTTTTCAACATTACTATGAATCTACACAGGTATGTGACTTACTTTAGTTTACAGCTCCCCAACAGTTAACCCGGAGTTGAACGGCGAGCATCAGCTGTTAACAGGTAAACCTCAAAATGCTAAACTGAACTGACATAACGCACCTGCACAACTAATTTAGTCGGAGCCCTTTTGATGCCCGGGCCTGAAAACCTGTGCCATGAGTGGTCACGGCTATATACCATAACGTCACATCGTGTTAGCATACTCGCTAACAGTCGGCCATCGCCATGCCATTCTTTACCAAACCGAAGCTAGCAGGTATTAGCAGATTAGCTAGCTAATTGTTAAAAAGTCACTTACCTTGATACAGCCATTGTCAATTACTGTATGGCCATTCACGTCCCGCATTCAACGGGCAACCAGTAATTTGAGAGTGTCCCCCCTTTGCTTTTTGAGGTTTCCGATGAGGCAGACAGATGTAGTCATTAGCTAGTTAGCAGCTACCGCTAGCTAGCCGAGGCCCAGGCTGTCAGCTTCTGACCACCCGAACTCTGTCTACCGAAGAGAAGGAGTTCAGCACCAATTCATGGCTTCAAAGTTGTCCCTCTTGTCTCTTCGATTTCTTATGCCAAAAAATATCGCCAGGATCCGTACGCATATCAATTTACAGCTCAAGTTACCCTTCAGAACTCTTCGCGGATAAATATTTTAACCTAATAAGGTGTAAAGAGTTATTTTGTTGCACGCTGAGGGCGACCCAGAAGACTGTTTTTATATGAGGAGCCATCTTGCATTTATTCCTTCCTCCATAGCAGGCGGACGCTGATTGGCTAGAATCGCGGAGGAGAGCCAATCAAAACGCGCGTTTAAAGAGGAAACTAAATGAAAGGAAAAAAGAGAAACGAGAAGAGATAGTTCATTTTTCCCCCACTTATGTTGAGCTCATTGTTCATCCTCTGTATATAGTTCACTGGAAAACAAAAATAGTCACACAATAATAACATATTTGCATGTGAGAGTGTCGGCTATACACCCATACTGCGACTGCAAACCAAAACTGCCGGTTTCCTATATTAGTATTTGAACATCGCGTCTGAACGGACCAAATTATTTTCAATAAACAATATATACATAAATTGTTTGTAGTCGTGTGCGTTGTCTTTTTTGAGCGTTAGATACACGTTGTAATGGAACACTGAGCTGACCGTGGTCCTGAAAAGACGCCGGTGATTCTCAGTTTCAAATATCCGTCTTAAAAATGATGTGAAAATAGCAAAGTGTGGGAGAAAAATCTCCATCAGGGCCAGATGGGGTCAGATCTTCAGCTACGTGGTAGTTTCAACAAAACACAACGGTCTCCTGAGTCTGACATTAGGCAGATTTATTGCACATTAAAATAAAATAAATAAAGTTTGACAGAACTGACCACACGGTTATTCTCGTATTCTTATATCCACAGTTTCTCTTCCTTTTGCGAACCTTCTTACCATGTACTTACAATGTATGTTCTTCAGAAACACTGTTGCTCCCATAGCCTTGAACAGCCACATTTGCTAAAAAAATTCACCATTGTTTTCGTGTTCTTGACTGAAACACATTTTGCAGAATCTGATGATGAGCTCATTCCTGTATCTTAACTGTTACTTTCCAATGACAGACTTAGCACTTTTTCACACTTCTCAGCAGCCGTTATCTCCTCAAACGCTCTCTTTTTCCCCTCAGTGTCATGCACTAAATATTCTAAAGCACACTCTTGGTTATATAAAATAACGAGTATGATCATTGATTTTAATTAAGCGATAAAGAGCCACTAAATAGATATGCAGAGCAGATATGCAGGAAATATTGGCGACAAAAGACTCTTACGATGGCATTTAAGCTATAAAAAACTATAAACTATCATAAACTATAACGGTTTTGTACTATGTAAAGTAGGATTACGCAGGCAGAATTCACTTCTGGCAGCTCACATTTAAATATATCTTGACAATGCAACGGTCGAAGTTAAAGTACTTTTACTCAAATACTGTACTTACATATCCAAGTGTGAAGCATGTTTGTACTTATGAACGTTTCTCAGAGGCAAATGTTCTGCTTTTTACTCCGGTACATTTGTCTGACAGCTTTAGTTACTTTTCAGATTACATTTTTTTCATCTGCATCCTGTGCAAATGTGTTGATTTTAAATATTTGAGGATTTTGAGAAAATGATCCTCCCTCTTAAGCTAAATAAACTCTTTAAATCCCTTCTTGATTTGTCAGAAAATGCATCGTCACAAAGCTGAAAGCAGGGCTGTTTTTTCTGAGCTAAAAGATGACTTTTCAGAGATGAACACGTGATGGTCTCATATATGATGCACTGAGGTAGATTAAACTACCAACAGTTTATAAAGCAGGGTTCATTTAAAGGAATATGTCTTCTGCCACCACCGTGACAAAGTGACGCCCCCTCGTCATTGTTAATTCACAATTAATCACAATTTAAAACAAATCTTTGGAGCATGGATAACCTAAAAAGTCAGCATAGGAGGTCTGCACGTGACTCCACATCTATGCACCTATTTTCCAGGTAGAACAGAGTTTCACCATCAGAGCAGTATATTGCAACAGTGTTGCAGACAACAGAAGCTGAATAAATGCAAGCTCCAGACCACGAACACTTTGTTCCCAGAGCAGCTGTGCATCTTTATGTGAGCAGTTTTTTCATGGTTGAAATGACTTCATACAGCGCAAGATAGATGAGGGAGTGAAGGCATGACTTTACGGGTGACCTTTCTCTCCCCATCCTCAAAACATTCCACAGTCTCTGAAATGGAAAGACTTTCATATCCTCGCCTTTATTTCTTTCTCAGAGGTTAAGTATGTTAAAAGAGGCTGCTATAAATCTGATGGATGAATGTCACAGGTACAGTGTGACCTCTAAAACACGGAGGAAGCTTTAAGTACCTCCCTTCCCTCTACCTTAGCATGAAGCACTGTGATATAAAAAATGTATTGGTTTAACTGACGGAGTGAGGTTAACACTGCAAAAGCACAAAGCCACACAGAAAAACAAAGAGCTGTGAGAAGAAGAACTGTATGTCTGTGATCCACGATATCACACTGAATGAACAACAAAAGACAACAGTACCCACTGAAGAGGGTGAGGTTGTCAACCACAGAAACACATCTACTATCTTGTACTTTCAAATGAAAGCGTCTTGGCAGAGAGCTGCCGCACAGAATTTGAATAAGGACTGATTTTTATCACATAATAAGCATCCGGTGTGTTTTCAGAAATCTGGTTATGAAACATTGTTATGCAATGTCTAAAATAAGCACAGGGCAGAGCAGTTTGGAATAGTACATGTGCTCACATTTGGATTACAGTAAATCCGGTTTCATCTCTTTGAGGCTATGCAAAATATACCATTTAAACAGGCTACAAAGGACTGCACTGTTGACTCCCTGTTGATCAAGACAGATGTTTTTCTTAATTAGAAACAGTGTGAGTCACTTTGGTGTATGTCAATCATTGGCTTTATTTGAAACCAACAAAATAAGAACGAAGAGAGGGAGATTGGGAGATTGTGTCTTAATACTTGTATCAGCAACAGTTTTGCTAAATCGAGACTGCAGCATTGAAATGCAGCATGTTTGACCTTGATGTGTATGTTTAAAAAATAGGCAATGATGTTAGATATCAGGTGCAAATGATGCCCACGCCAGAAGGTATATCACATTATTATTAGTCATGTTTGAATTTGACGTGTACTGTTGCCAGTTGTGCTGCCTGTTCAATTTGGTGCCAGAAAACGTACCTGCAGAATGTCGAAACAGATTAACATAAAGGGTATCAAGTCTAAAAATAAAGACTCTAGAAACCGTTTGTAAAGAGTCGTAAAGCCAGGTTAATTCTGACCAAATGCCAACGGATTCCAGTTTGTTTACGTCGATTTTCTACAGGATTCCTGCAGTTAACATAAAAAGAGAGGAAAACAGACACTCTGTCCCATGTGAAAGATATTATTGGAAGCCGTTGAAAGACTAAAAACTGATAAAGAGTATTGCTGTCCCTATTTGAATGTATTTGATGTGTCTCTTGCGGTCGTACACCTGCCCCAGGACAATGGGTGAAAATGATCCAGTTGGCTAAACTGGCACATCTACAGGAACGTCTATGAATGTGCACTGTCTCTGTAACTTTAAACTGTGAAATAAATAAAGAAAGAAGCCGAACACAAAACATACAGCTGAGATCTGCAAAATGAAAGCTGCAAAACTTTGCATCTGCAGCCAGTATTGTGTACCACACGTTGTACCAAACCAGGGCATGTCCTTTGAATATACTGCTGAGATCTCGATGACATTTCATCCTGGGTCACCTCTGCACCATCTGTCACCGGAAAAGAGATAATGCAAATACTGATCCATCGTGATTAAAAAGACAGAGGAGCCTATCGTAATGCAATGATCAAAAATGTTTTCAAAAGCTTAAATCATGTAAATGTGTGTAATGTATTTATCCTCCTTCAGACGTGGACAGTGTGGTTATTATGAGCCACTGTGCACGATGAGCGCATGGATCTGAAGGAGGAGGATGCGTCAGTCCCCGCAGAGCAAAGAAACTGAAGACAGGGGTTTTTCCCCCTTGTTATCCATGTGCAATGCCCTGATTTGATCCCGGTTTAATCAGTGAGTGGGCTTGTCGTGCTCAGGCTAAGCCGCCTCGTGTAACGCTATTAAATCAAAGTCATAATAGTGAAGTCTATACGGTATAATATTTCTAAATGTGTAAGGAGATACTGAGACACTGAGAGAAAAGCTTAGAGTTCAACACCATCACTGCCTCTTTCGTTCTTTCTTTCTTTTTCTTTCTTT
>JAPQRN010021920.1:1781-15691 GCA_037367275.1 Coranthus polyacanthus | reverse complement strand
CATCACTGCTTGCAGCTTTATTTTCTTTTACTTTTGCTTTAAATTTATGTTGTGCAGAAGATTATACCTCTCATACACAAAATGATAATTTGCTAACAAGATAACGAAGCTGTACTCGAGACCTAGGGCCCATCCGATGTGTACTACATACATAGTATCTTGTGTAAATACTTTTACACATACTTTAAATAAACAGTAGAACATATCTTTCCGGACGCACTGCTGAGGAATGTAACACTTCCTGAAAGCCTCCATGCCAGTCTTACCAGTCTTACCTCTCCCAGAATCTGTGTAGCTAATATCACAGACTGTACTAGCATCTGTGTAATACTATGGACTGCACTGGTGTCATGCCGAGTTATCCCTGCCTGCTGAGATCTGCATCCAAGTAGCGTCTGTATAATTCTACACCGGCACCAGTTTCTAACAAGCGATCACTTTTTGACACATCAGCGGTGCAGTCCAGAGTATCACAGATATTTTGACACATCACCGTCTACTGGCCTCTGTTCGCCTCAGAAAATATATTGTTCGCCTTCTGTCATTGTCCATTGTTGTCATGACTGCATTGCATTGTGGGATATTTATGCTGGCGAAGTGTCTAGACCTTCCATACTGGAAATAGTATACAACTTACATACTATTGGTTCCATACTATGGTTTCAGACATACTAAAACACCTTGCATACTGTTTTAGCCTACTAATTGCCTGCATTATTTTGTTTTCAGCATTTTGTGTGTCAATATTAGAACTTTACTTTCCTCTCTTTAGGCTGACCATATTACCTGCTGAGTTGTTGGACCATTGGTTTCCTCTCCCAGGAAAACAGGAAGGTTCGGTACAAAGAATCATTTTAGGTACAGTATGCTAATAGAGGAGAACCTGGTGCAATCATCAGTCAATACTGGTTGATGACCTAACCCTAACCCTGAACACCAGAGAACAAGTACAAATGTATTAAAACTAAAATCTTTTTTAAAAAAATTACATGCTTATAAAATGTATCGAATTAAAATACAAAATACTTGTATTAGGAAATATATTTAATTAAAATTAAAGTAATTTATAAAACAAACTGGAATCTACCATTTATGACAAACACTGAGTGTTTGAATTGCTTTGATGAATATTTTATGAAATCCAAATTTTGAGAGTATAATTTTTTCTAATACCTTTCAAAGATCTGGTGTATTTTCTCCTTTTCGTGGTGTATTAAACCAGTTGTGGGATGTCTAATTTTATAAACCGTTGTATCTGCCTGTTGTTTCCTCAACTTGTATGCTAACCACTTTGTAGATTTACCCCCAGCTTCATAAAAACTCTGTTTCAAGAATAGCATTTTTTATTGATTTCCTCAGAGTACACAGCATCAATTTCATTTTGCAGTTTTTTTATTTCTAATTTCTTGCTAGTGTCCAATGTGTTTTTGTGGTGTCTCTGTAGTTCCTTAAAGTCCGTCTATAGTTTATTCAGTTTCTCTTTTTTTTCTTTTTTTTCAGTAACAAGGTGAGTGCAATAATTTTAGTACCCCTTAGTACCGCTTTATAGGCATCCCACAACACAGATGGTGAAACCTCTCCATTGTCATTTTCATTGAAGTAGGTTTCAGTTTCCTTTTTTAATTGTTCTTTAGTCTGAGGGTAATTTAATATACTTGAATTTAATCATTTTACTGTCAATGTTTATTGTCATTTGTATTGGTGAGTGGTCTGATAAATCAATAGTCCCTATATCACATGTTTGAATTCTATGTCTGTCTTTGTTAAAGATAAAAAAATAGTCAATTCTTGAATAGGAAGAGTGGGGTGCAGAGAAATGTGTATAGTCTCGACTAGTTGGGTAAAGGTCTCTCCAGACATCAATAATACCTATTTCATTCATACATTTTTGTTGATTTTTGTTGTAAGAAGTCTTCTCTAGAGGTGTCCAGTTTGGAGAGTCTTATGTTCATATCCGCTCCACATATCAACACCCCTTCTGTTTCGGTGGACATCATTTCAAATAATAATTTGTAAAAGGCCCAGTCACTACCTGGAGGAGCATATGAATGTATTATGGTTACTGGTAGCCCATCAGTCATCCCTTTAATCAGTACAAATCTGCTTAATCAGCACAAAATCCTTGTCTTTTTTTTCTGATAAGTGTTCATACCGGACCTGATGTGAAATAAGGGTGGCCACCCCTCTTCTATGTCCAGATTTATATGAGGAGAAAAGGTACTTATAGGCCCCACTTTTTAGCTTTTCGTGCTCCTCCTCTGACAGGTGGGTTTAATGGAGAAGAGCTATATGGGCCTTTTCCTTTTTCAATTTAGTTCATATCTTGTGTCTTTTTTCAGGGTTAACTACCATAATATCCGGAATATTGAACGCACCAGAATATAAGCGGCACCAATTAAATCTAAAAAGAAAAAAAAATTGTACATATATAGGCCACACTTGTGTAGAAGCCGCAGGTGTCCATGTTGTAACATGAGATATTTACACAGAAAGATGGTACACAGAAAGATTTTTTACATTTTTAATTACCGTAAATAAATGCTTTTTTTTCCAAACAGTGCCTGTAACATGGCAGTAAAACGACAGTAAAACTGCAGTAACATGGCTGGTTAAAAAAATAACCATCCTACTAGGCCATAGGCCATTAGCCCACCAGAAAAGTCATTGATAGCTATCTTCATCTTCCTCCTGCGCACTAAAACTACTGAAGTGGTCTTCTTCAGTGTCAGAATTGAACAGCCTCAGCTCTTGCGCTTCCTGCCAGGATGCCCCCTGGAGGCCGTTAGCCCTGAACTGCAGCCAAATAACAAAGTAAAATGAAACGACTAGAATTGACTCATAATAACATAGTGAAAGGAACATGACTCCCAAAAGTGGCGTTTTCCTTAAATAACCCTTTAAGGTGTTGTGTGAAACAGTCTTTGTGAGGGTAAGCCTCCTTCTCCTCCTCCAAGCTCACACATAAACAAGAGTCCCACATCGTGTCCATGTCAAAAACATTCACCTCCCAGCATATCAATAGAATGGGTATTTTGGGTCTCTAAACATTGCCACCATATTGCAAACAATAGGCTTTAAGACCGGTTAACTAAATACCATGTAAAAAAAACAAATCAAAACAAAGTTGACAACTAAAGTTGTAAACATTATGGATTACCTGAAACTGACCGTTTAAGATTATACAATCACTTGTTTGTTGATGTCCTCTTCATTAGGCTGGATCCCTTCGAAATTGTTGTAGTCTGTCCTTCATTGTCGTCCTGCCTTGCAGACTCCATTCCCATCTGTGTCACTGATCCCTTCCATTTCTGTTGTTTACGGTCCACGTCAGTCTCTGCACCTGTTCCAGTAACGTCTTGACGTGATGAGTAGACCCTTCTTTGACATCTCCTTAGTAGCCTCCCTCAGTGTGTTTTAGACTTTTATCCCCAATGGATAAAACACTCAAATTTTTGCTGGAAAGGGAGTCTGAAATCATATCCCTTTTTCTTTTAGTACCTACTTAGCTTCAGTGTATTTCTGTCTTTGTCTTTAGTACGCTGGGTGCGTAGTCGTGATCCAGGTTAATGTGTTTATCATTCCAGGTAAAGCCCTTCTTTTGCCACACTATTTTAAGTATCTCCTCTTTTGTTCTGTAGCTCATAAACCTTACAATGATTGATCTCAGAGGTGCTTCGTCAGGGGGGGCAGATGCGAGTGTTCGATGGGCCCTTTCGATCTAGAGATCTGTGGTGGGAGGGAGCAGTAGAGCTTTCAGCAGGTTTTTCGACAAAGTCTATCATTGAACACTGAATTTTTTCATTTTTTTTTTTTTCGTCTGGAGCAATCCTCCTGGTCTGTTAGGTGTGAATCAAGCCTAGACTGGAGTTTTAGCAGCTCCGTCATGACATCCTCCACCGACGGATACCGTCCTTCTACATCTACTATACGGTCTTCGACCTGGTCTAGTTTCACCATGTTTTTTTATTTCTTCCTGTATTTCTTGTAGTTGTTGTTTGGAAAAAATCTTTGATTTCCATGAATATGGCCCTCAGGTCAACACCTGTTTCATCCTCATTTTCAGCTCCAGTGTTAACATTAGCTGAGTTGTATTCCCCCCTAGCATCTGGTATTTCATTTGAGTTTTCAGTGACTTTCTTGCTGTTTTGTTTGTTCTGCCTGTCTTTCGTCATCGCCCTTCCTTACCTGTATTTTTACAGCAAGTTTAAGTCAAGTATTAACTATTATCAGGGGCTTTTCAATCTAGTTGCCGGGAGATCATGTTTTTAAGTGACCATGTTGGAGCAAGCTCAACCGGAAGTCCTCTAAATACGAACTTTAACTGTATAACTTTTCAATTTGATAGATATTGTTCATTGTCCATTGTTCTGTGGTGAGACATACCTCTAAATCCACTGTGACTTAATATTTAAACAGCGTTATGAGAGGTATCAGATAATAATTTCTACAATTTGGAAACTGTTCCTTTACTGTTAATTGCCTCCCTGAATTTTTTATCAACATCTTTAAGATTCAGATATGTAGATATGTAGCTCTTTAATATATATTGAAACAAATCTGAATTGTTTAAATTATATTGCCTTGTCAGTTCATTAAAATCCACAATTCTCCCATCAATTATCAGTTGGCTGAAAGTAGTAATATTATTTTCCTGTCACCCCTTGTTGACAATAGGTTTCTCTTCAGCAGTAAATAAATGTCTCTATTTACCTCATGTAACCTCATGTCTAATCTGGAGGAAACCAGATTGGACATGAGGGGAGGGATAGACCAGAGATATTCATGTATTGTAACTCCTTAGCTATCTTACATGAATGTAGGATCAATGGATTATCAATATTTTTATTACATTTAGGGTGGTACCAGAGAGATGCTAGAGAGATATACTTACTAATTTCAGCTATGGGATTTTGTTCTAGCCACCTCCGGCTACTTTCCCCTAAATGTCCTTTGTATGCACATGACAGTGAGTATCTGCCATTGTAATAAAGATATTATAAATACACATCAGGTACACCTAACCCTCCCATCATTCTAGGGATGATAAGTTTCAGATAATAAGATAATAAGTAGGCTTATTCTGGGTTTATTATCTCCCCACAAAAAAATGCTAAATAATGTTTTTATTTCTTTGAACCACTGTTCTGGAAACCTAAGAGGGACTGCAGACATGCAAAAGGATAAACTCGGAAATATATTCATTTTAAAGATATTTCATTCCCTGTGTCTTCCATATAATGGAAGTAGAGGCTAGATCTGTTGGGGATGTAAAATGGTTGAGAGGGATGGCTTCACTCTTACTCCAGTTTACCTTGTATCCAGATTGTTGACTAAACTCATTTATGAGTTTCAAAAGGTGTGGAACTGAGTCGACTGGGTGTGATAATGTTAATAAAATGTCATTAGTGTAAAGGCTGGCTTTAAAATCATACTCAAAAAGTCTAACACCATGTATATTTGGACTGGCTCTGATCGTGCAGGTTAACAGTATAATGGTTCTATAGTTAATATAAAAACGAGGGGAGAAACTGGACAGCCCTGTCTGGTAAATCTGAACAACTGAAAAGGAGAAGATACTTATTATATTCGTTTTAACAATCGCAGTTGGTTTGAAATAAAGCGCCTTAATCCAATGCATACAAATCAGGCCAAAACCAAAATGTGTTAATGTATAAAATACATAAGCCCATTATATCCTGTAAAATGTTTTTTCTTCATTCAGCGATATTGATATAACTAGATGTTCATGTTGCTAGAAGCAAGGTGACCAGTGATAAAACCTACTTGGTCAATGTGGATTAAAGATCTTTTCCTAGGCGCATGGCAAGCATCTTTGCAAATATTTTATTATCATCAGACTCAGAGAGAAGTCGTCCTGAAAACATTAAAAAAATTCTATAGTAAACCCATCCTTGCCTGATGCTTTACCAGTGGTGAGTGCTTTAATTGCAGATTTAATCTCTGTCTTGGACACTGCCCTATATAAATATTCCTTGTCAGTGTTCCCCAGAACAGGCAAAGACAGTTTACTGAAAAAGTCATTGGCTCCCTTTAAATTAAATTTACATTCTGACTCATAATTTTAAATAGAACTCTCGAAAAGCTAAATAAATCCGATTTGGATCATATGCTAACAACCCTTTAAAATTGTAGATGGAAGGAATCACTTATTTACTTTCCATTTGCTTCAGTCTAAGGGGTAACATTTTGCCAGGATTTTTCCGTTTTTGAAATATGTCTTTCTTAACCTATACAAAGCAAAAGTTGTTTGTTCGTGCAAAGATGCTTGCAACTCTGACCTAAGAATTAACATAGACTTTTTAACGTCCAAATTTGTGGGTCCGCCATATGCTGTTTTTCCAGTTTTTTAAGTTCCAGCATCATCACCCATTTTTTCCATTTTACAGTAAACTAATAATCCACCCTATACATGTTACTAAAGTCTCCCATACCATCTGGACAGAGGAAACAGAGTTCAGATTTAATGTAAACAAGTCTGATATTTTGTCCCCTACCATTGAAATTAACTCCTCAATCATTACCAAGGTGTGGTGTGAGCCTTAGAGTAAAAAGTATTCACGACAGCTCGGATTGAGACATCGCCATATATGATTTGTGAAACCTAACGATTTGTGAGTTTCTTCAAAAGCTGCAGAGAGGGCAAGATCTACTGGAAGGGGTGATTAGAACGGTCAATTAGTTAATTTAAAAGTTAAAGATAAAAAGTAAAAGTTAAAGTCCCCACCAAGCAAAGTAGGGTCACCAGTGAAGCTAGACAGTAATACATATAAAATGGACAAAAATTCTGCCTGCCCAGAATTAGGAGGATACATATTAACTAAAGTATATTTTTTGTTCTGAAGAAGTCCGGAAGTCACAACATATCTCCCTTCCTTATCAGCAATTATCTCTATTAATTTAAAAAAGACATTTTTCGAAATCAATATGCATTACACCCCATGAAGCACTACTGCCTGACACTGCATACACTTGGCCAAACCATATTTGTTTTAATTTCTCTGATTCCTCCTTATTCAAATGAGTTTCTTGAAGCATTGCAACATCACATGCTGAGGACTTTAAGTGATTGATTATTTTACACCACTTCACTGTATCTGATACCCCGTTCACATTACATGATATTAATGTAATGATATTAGGTGTCATTTAAGTGAGAAGTTATACATTCTAGGTCAGCATTATATGTATTATTTTCTATAAATACTAGGCCTGCTCTGCATGTCAAGGGGAGAGGGAAAAAGGAATAAAGAAACCAATACGAACACAAATAATACATAATATTGCCAAAAGGCAACAGACGTAACAACGAATAAGAAAAGGAAAGAGCGTCCCTCCTCTAACCATGAACCAGTAGTGACTGGATGATGATGTGAGTGTCACATGACCATAACTTAATTTGTTGGTCCATTTACTTTAGTTACAAATCAAACAGTATTCAACACTGGACCATAATTTAAGACAATAAACCCCAAAAAATGCATATTAAAACGTTAACTAAACATTTGTTTTACCAGTTTACCGTCGCTTCAGGGTACTGCCTGGAGGACAAAAAAGGCTTAATGTCTCTTTTATTCCATGTGCAATAGATAAGTTAAATGCCAAATAGCTTTCCCCCCTTTTTATTTTAGTGTTAGTTTATTTAGTCTTAGTCTTATTTTAAGGTGTGTATACATGCACACATTATATTGTACATTTTGCACAATGGTTGGTACATAGTGTCTACTCCTGCAATGAGCTCTGTTTATTTCTGTAACTAGGAGTGACTTTACTATGTTTATTGTTGTGTTGATGTATTGTGTGTTCTGATTTGTTGAATCCTGGCTGCAAACTAATTTCCCTGAGGGGACAATAAAGTTAACTTTGAACCTTGAAAGCAAATTGAAATGAACACATTAGAAAATAGGGGTGCAACTGCTACAATAGATGAAATACAAATAAAAAGCAGAAATTATAAATAAGGGCATGTCTCAAAAAAAGCCTACCTCTCTGCAATTGAGCTAAAAAAAATTACACTATTGATGGGATTTGGATCTGTGGAGGATGTTGTGTTTTAAATACTGTGTAAGACATAAGATTTATAGGTAAAAATATCTTATTTATTGTTTATTAAATAACATATTCTAGGTATTTCAAATACACAAATACATGGTTAGCCCAGGAACCAGATGCATCTGTGCTCCCAATCAAGCTGATTTCCACTAAGCATTGAGCCAGCTGAGCCAATCACAGCCATCTACAGGGAGGGGGCCGATGTGGTTTCATGCAATGATGTCAATTGGCTTTTGCCCATGTAGAAAAGCCTGTAGTCCTTAAGAGAAACCCCTGAATGCAATATGAAACACTCTATATAGTGCTCTACTCTTTCTATAGCAAGTTGTGCTTCCAGAGTACAAGCAGAATTTTCTTTCTCTATAGCTGAGCCACAATAATGTGTAGCCTACTGTCTATAAGCCCCTAACGTGTCTGATATTAGCATTTGGCTTAAAAAAATGTAAGGGAAGAGGAAAATATGGAGCTAAATCCGGGCCAAAGGTTTTGTTAATTCGGAAAAAAAAGTTTAATTGAAAAACTAAAAGTTGAAACTGACACTTTTTTATTTGATTTTGATTCAGTTCTCAAAATATTTTGAATAAATTTCTCATTTTCAGTTTTCATTTTAATAAATATTTTAGATATCTGAGGAGTTATTTTTTCAATTGCAAATTTTAGTTTTTCGATTTCATTAAATTTTTTCACTTTAAAATCTTTTTTTCAGTTTTAAATCTTTTTTCAGTTTCAAATCATATTTTTCACTTTCAGATGGATTTTTGTAGCTGCTGCAGTTTTATGACTTACACGACACTTACAAACAGTAAGTTATATAGCTGTTAATGAAGCTAACACAGCTAGCTGGTTTACCAAGTCTGATATTTCCAGTGAAGATTATTCCGCTGTCAACTGTGTGCGACTTATACATGGTTTGTCACTCATCTTTCAGCAGATATTAGGGTAGCCTGGGAAATGGGTTGCCACAGAGGACACAATACGGGGGTTCTTGCAGCAAATTTTATTGTCAGCAATGACAACTTTGAACAGTGATTTTTTTTTTTTTTGTCTTGGCAAAATATGTCCAAAAACTGTCTTGACAGTTAACACAGTTCTCAAAAATGAGTGTGGCTCGAAGTCAAAGAATGACAAATAAAAATGCATCCAAAGAAAGTACAAAAAAACGTGTACAGAAAATATGGCAGTGGGCTGCGGATTTCACAGCAGTTTCCCAAATTTCATGTTGGACACTGAGAGAATTCACATCTATCTCTTTCTCTTGCTAGGACAAAGAGCGACCTGCACCGCACATACAGGCCTTTAACACAAGCAACTACTACTTCACAAAATAGGTTCACACCACCGCCCTCCATGCATCTCCAGCTCGGTCCAAAGGTAAACAGAAAAGAAAGACCAAGATGCATTTGATGAACTTTTGGCAGATAAACCACTAACTTACTAACCGCTGCTACCTTGTGACCAAAAATTGTAACAGCAGGCAAACTTGTAAGAGTGCTTGAAATGCATATTAGAACATAAATGAACCCCTAACAATGTTTAATGACATTACAAATAGACAACAAACAATGTAAGCAATACATAAATAAAGAACACATTTATTTGTTTTCTGAAACACATCAAAAGGGCAAAAGTATAATAAATTTACCACCCAGCTACATTAGATTTAACAGGCATAGGGATCTTGGAGCAGCTGCTCAGATTTTACTGTCATGTGTGGAATTTTCTGTCAGGCTGTATTCCTCCGGTCTACCATAGGTTAAATTTGCAGTTTAGACCATAGACACTCCTGTGCACAAACATATCAGTAGGAGAGATGGACCACAGAGGACGTGACATGGTGTGGCTTACATTAGGACTGCAGATATGACAGCCATCATAGTGGACAGAATAGGCTATGTGGCAGTGGAAAGCAAGCAGTGAAAAGCAACATCTCATTGTGCTGGTTCTGTCAGAACATAAATACTAAAACTTAATTTACTTTTATAAGGAATGTTGAAGTTGAGAATCCACCCAGTGCAGGGTACCTTCTGGAAGCACACACACACAAGCACACACTCTTTAAGACAGACAGTAGGGTTGTACCTTTAGCACTCACCACAGCACAGTACACAGAGAGGAATATTATACCCTCAATTTAACGGGGATAAGTAATGACAGATGAGCAACAAACCAAGTCACACACAGCTGATAGTGGCATAATCGTCACTGGAAACATCAGATTAGGTAAACCAGCTAGCTGTGTTAGCTTCATTGACAGCTACATAATTTATGTGACACTGAATAAGTAAAAAAGCTTTAAGGCTTGTGGGAAATGAAAAAGACCTGATGAGTGCAGGTTTCTTCCTGTTGTCCATTCTTTCCACACTAATCACTTAAATATGGGTTATCGACTCATTCTGATGAGTATTGTGAGTTACACAAATACCAATCCACCTCCCATGAAGGCAGCATGACCCCCCCAAACTACAAGAGTCCGTTTCAACTTTTAGTTTTTCAATTAAACTTTTTGTTTTTTCGAATGAAGAAAACTTTTGGTCTCAATTTAGCTCCATACCCTCCATGGTGTGGGAACAGAATTAAAAGATTCAAAGAATCTGAATGTATTTCAGTGTGTAAAGAGCAGATATTAGATATTCAGCATATTGTTTCATTTTGTCTGCTCCTTATTATCTCTCATTAATAGAATATTATCAAACATAACAACAACAGCAGCCCATTTTTTCTGGACATCCAGGTCTTCATGACAACCCCTGGCTGTGTGACTGCCAAATTTCCATGGTGGTCTCCCTGTCTATGTCCCTGGGGAGCCCAGTAGTTCTCATGGACCAGCTACTGATGTGCAGCAGGTCTCTGGGTAAGTCAGGGATCCTGCTGATGCAGACTGAGGTTTTTCGCTGTATGAGACCCTCAGTCCAGCCCGAAGCCACCAGTGTAATCTCTCCATTGGGCAGCAATGTCATCCTTCGCTGTGATGCCACTGGATACCCAACACCAACACTGACATGGATCAAAACATCTTCATACACTGGTGAGGCACACTCTCAGGTAATGAAGTGATGTTAATTGATAATGAAATGATAATTTAAGCATGAGAACTTTGTTGTGATCTCCTTCTCTGTGCAGATTGCTGCCAACAAGAGATTATTGAGAACTCTGAACAGCTGCCTAAGAATTTGCAGAGCTGTAAGTCCTCTATCTTGCCTTTTTAAAGATACATTTATATTCAAGTACATGCACATGTTCATGTTGTCTTTAAAGGGCTGTATGTAGTTTGGGGGGGGGTTCTAAGATTAATACCAACTCTCAACAGCAGATGGCAATAATGCATGACAAAGTTGCTGAGTCAGCAATCACACAAATATATACAAACCACTATGTTGTTTGCACTCTATATTATGCTGCTACTTTCTCTTCTTCTGCCTGTTCTTTTGATTCTCTACAACTCCTGCATACTTGTGCTATTAAAACCATTCAAACACCAAAATATTCAGCTCATTAAGGACATTTATGCTATTACTTTTCATAATTCTATCTTTTATACTAATATTCAGCTTTTTCCAAAAACAATTCTCTATTAAAATGAAAACTCCTTCAAATCTCTTCCACTTTAAGATTCAACTATTTCTACATAATTTCAGCTAGAGACTTCATTAATACTTTAAATCAGGCACAAGACTTTCAGCTATTTTACTATTATTACAATTTTTGACATCTTCTAAGGTTTCCAAAACTGCTGATGGCTATTTGCAACCAGCTTGTGAACAAAATTTGAGAGCTAAAAAAACAAAACAATTAGCATAAAGCTGCAAAATGTTTCACAGAGCTGAGGGGGAAATGCAGAGTTAATAATTGGTGGTAATTCTATGACTTTGGCATGACATGCAAAACCTTTCACCTTGCATAATTGATCTGATGTAGATATACAATATATAGTAATATTAATAAATGTCATTTTAACATTAACTTTATGTATTGCTAACCTTAAAGGGAAAACTAATAAAAGCTAATAATGCATATCCTTTATATTTCAGTTATGCAAGAAACTCCTCGAGTGGGAGTTCGCTGGTCTATAATCAGCCTCAATGGGCTTTCATACAAGGATGCCGGTGAATACCGGTGCCAGGCACGGAACATGGCAGGAATATCTGAGGCCCCAATTAAGCTGAAGGTGGTGGGACTCACAAGAGCATCGCATTTTCCAAAGAAGTCACTGAAGACTCCATCCAAATCATCATCAAAATACAGGAAACCAAACCAGACTCCAACTCTAAACCCAGCCCCCTCATTAAAGGAGAATTCTATTCTCCAAAACATCATATCAGCTGTTACTGTTAACAAGACCCAGACAGCTTCTGGCCTTGTGTTCCCCATAGACAAGAGCATCAAGAGACGCAAACACAAATGGCCAAATAAGAAAAAGACAGGGACATCCACCAAGACCACACCTGAACCCTCAGAAAACTCCACTGTTCTGATGTCTGAAACACTTGACTGAGATATAGTTAAATGTCAGTGTATTGTTTGACTTGAACAGTTAGGATATCAACATTTACACAGTCAAGACACAGTTTGTTGCTTGAGTGTAAAGCTTCTATTTTTTTAGTCCAGACTTTGTTTTGACAGTCCATACAGCACTCTTACTGAATCAGTTTATAAAAAAGACATATAGACTGTATGACATCTGGATGTCTAATGTCACTGAGAGGCACCTACCTGACATCAACATCACAGACATCAATGTAGCAGTAAATATGTTGTCTGAGTTAATAATGCAGTAAGTCATTTATGCATGTAAACAATATAAGACCGTACCACTCAATCCCTTTGTTCAGTATGCATTTATGTTTCATATTTATATGAAACTCATAAATTCCTAAAGCTAATCACAGTATGTGTGGCCAGGCTATGGTAAGGTATGTTTTATCTTATTTTTGATTGCCACAAATTACTTTTTTGTTTAAATAATTATTTTAGGAATGTTTTGGGCTGCTTTGATACAACTGATTTAGAAATACAAAAGCTATGTTTCTTCCTAAAGTAAGAAAAAAGTATGATTTGAGGTAATCAAAAACAAGATACTTAATGAAATACCTGGAATATTAAATGATGTAGTGAAGGTATACATATATAAATATATAGATATATAGATATAGCAAAAAACAAAACAAAAAATCCACATCCTTCCACCTACCGTCATAGATGTATCGTCAAACACAGTCCAGAATCACCTTTTCAATACCTTTTCTTTCTCTCGTATAGATCTCTCAGAGCTACTTCAGTAATTACTAGAGATCGACCAATATATTTTTTTCAGGGCCGATACCAATACCAATTGTCAGTAGTCAAGGAGACCGATAACTGATATTTGGAGCCGATATTAATTTGCAGTAAAAGTGAAAATATTGGCGTCAAAATTTTGATGAATACAAACTCCAACACTTAACTTCATTTAAATGCCCTTAAGCATATGTTTATTAAACAGCTTTTCAGATTTGACATGTTAAAGTTTTTTTTTTAATCTTAGACAGTAACCTTTAAAGCTTTAAGTGCTTTATTAACACAGAACTGTTAATGATAAACTGTGCAGTCACTGCAGTATGCAATAATAAACATTAAGTTATTGTTAATTTTGTTAAATTTGTTAATGAACATTATGATATTTAAAGGGCTGATCTTGTTGGGGCTCACTTTGTGATCCCTGAAGACATTTTAACTTTCAGCAGAGATAGGGGAGAATAGAATGGTAGAAAGATGTCTTACTTGGCTTGTAAACTACAGGGCCTCTGTCTGCAGGCAGTGTTTGTTGCGCTGGAAGCGCCCATGACCTGATTTTCAGAGTGCTT